>JAIFHC010000223.1:0-50000 GCA_021229015.1 Solen grandis | reverse complement strand
TGTTCCGCTTAGACAATTAATTCATTAAAGATAGCGAAAACCTGCATATGACGTGAATGGATAATTTTGGCTATCTACCAAACGCAACATGTCTGAAATGTGATGAAAATAATGATGGGAGGGAATCACAAATCCATGTAAATTCATAGGCTTGTGGCCATGGCTACGAGCCAAAAACTAACGATCAGTTTAAACGACATATGTGTCTTTAATATTCAGGTTCACTTTTTATTTACATCTGCATAATGATATGCATGAAAATAGTTTCAATGATATTATAAAATTATTTTCTCAGTGTTATAGTAATTTAATGAATTTAAATCCTGATTTCCATGATTCTGTTCATTAATTACTACTGAAATGTTACTATATATACGTTTCCTTCCACTTTGATAAGATTCTTGTCGCACCAGCTTTAATTTTTTTGGTTTTTCATTAAAAAGCAGCTGATAATTAAATAAAACATATTGCCATGTCAAGTTTGTTACTTTACACATTTGACACATATCAAAAGTCTTTAGCCAAAAGCTAAAACATGTTCAATGTTTAATTTGTTTTATGGGATTATGGAGTATATAAAATTATATGTGAAACAAGTCATGTGACTTTATAAAGTTTTATGAGGTCTTTAACAGGAAGTCAGCCATATTAAAATGGCTGATGACATGTGCTTTAACTTAATGAGAGATCCATGTATATTTGTGCTAAGAAAGTCCCATGTTAAATATATAATTGAATTACAGATAGATGAAACTTTAGTTTGTAAATATAGTAATGGATACTTGATTTGTTTCAAACATACAAGCAGTATAATGCTATATTCATTGCTTTTGGATGGGAAAAAAATCTTCAATTAAATTTTTTTTTGAAAGTAAGTTTTCATTTTTTTTTCTTTTATAATGGTGTACAGTTGTAATTTAAAGTATTATCAGCTTAATAAATCAAGCCATGAAAGCTTTATGCATTTGGTCTAATAACAATAATTCAATGCATCATATTTTAGGTTTAGGGGGTATATATATTAAGTCTAGTCAAAGGTTCATTCAAGGATAAATGTTATACCTGAATACATCCGCTTTGGGGAAAAAAGTTACATTGCCTGTAACTCTCGCTCCGTGCCTCAGGTCTTTTCAATGATTCAAGCATATGCTTGGGTAATTGGGTTATGCTGTAATGACCAATGCCTTTCTAGTTTGCCATTAACATTGTTGGCAATGACACATCATTCTGGTAGTTCAATCCAGGTTAAATCATATGGAGTGCAATGCATAAGAGCCATAACTGCAGTTTCTCCATTTGGAGTTACAGCCCTTTGTTATTTTCATATTTGAGTTTTTTGGTCTGAAGCACAACTCGTAGAATACTTTTTTTCAAAGTCATTGTTTCTTTCTTTGGAAAAAGTCTTCGACCAAAAATCTTTTTAAAAATAAACTTTTCATTTATTTTTCATTTATAATGGTGTTTAAATTACATGTATGATCAACTGAATATTAAGGAATATGATATTGTCCATTAATCTGTTATTAGTTATCAGGAGAGAACAAGATTTTTAATGTAATGATATTATAATTATTTTATATACATGTACAACATAGTTAATTAATAAGTGAGGCTCAAGTTTGCAACTTGGTGTAGGTTGGTGGCTCTACCAGTATGCCTTAGTGTTTGTGTCTTCTTCCACCTGTAATTAGCTGGATGTTGCTATAGGACTGAAATACTGTCTCAGCGATGGTAAACACATTTAATCAATCAGTTAAATTTTTAAGCAATGCCAATTAACCAAATGCTATGTTGCATAAACATGGTTGCAATAATAAAGAATGAAGACAATATTTAATTCAGTGGAAAGCCTAAAATAAGTGCATGTCCTTCTTCCTCAGTATTTCCCAATGTCTTACAGTTTATAAGATTTACAGAAATACAGGCATTCTCTTGAAAAGAAAGCAAACATATAAAAACAAACACAGATGTACAAAAATGTCAATGTATTAAAGTAATTGAAAAATATAGACCAATATGTTTGAAATAGAAACCCAGTAATGTAAATTATTGGATGCATTTATTATTAATGACATTCATTCTTTTATTTATGTATATTATGTAATATGTTATTTATTTATTATTTATTTTCAACATGCTCAGGGTGAGCTATTCTGACCCTCCTTTGTCCGTTATCCATCGTTTGTTGTCCAACATCAACAGTTTGGCTTGTGAACACTTTCAAGGCCACATTCTTGGTTCAGTCTTCATGAAAGTTGATCAAAATATCTTGAATGAGTTCAAAAAGTAGGTCACAAGATTAAATCTAAGAAAAAAACACCCAAGAGGCCAAATTTTTACAAAAATCTTCATGAAACTTTGTCAGAATGTTTTTTCTCCATAACATCCTTGAAATAGTTTGAAATTAGGTCATTTGGGGACAAAAAGTAGGCCACTAGTTCAAATCTTTGAAAATAAAACACCTAAAGGCCACATTTTGACTGTGTCGTTTAACCCATAGTTATTTTCAATTTTGCAATGGCTATCGTCTCTTTTCAATCATAAAAACACCGAATTATTGTATTTTTCAGGATGAGCCATATTGAAGTCAGAGGTTTGTCACCACAGATGTGTGCAGGAATAGAATGGCTCATTAGTACATTGGTTGCAATATTGAAAGACAACAAATACATTTTTGCAAACAAAGCCGCATTGAGTATAGATGGATGCAAGGCATTCAGATATGTAACAGAGAGGTGTCAAGGACTGAAAAGCCCATTGAGTATCAGGTCATCTAGACTCAAAAAATATTTGGCAACAACAGCACAGGTAATGTTGAAGCTGTTTACTCATAGTATTGCATTTACCAAAACTCTGTACAATTAAAATTATGTCATGTTTAATTGGTCATATGATTTGAACGTTGGTAGAGTTTTGAACAATGTGTAAACTGTTTTTATTGCATTCAAAAATAATAGGGGCAGGGTCACAATGATTTTTGTTGCATTAGGCTAGTGGTTCTATCCATGAGCCTTAGTCATAGTGGGGTCTTGCTTTAGCTCTTTTTAGCTGAATGCCATTATACTGACTAAAATACTGTCTCAGATGACGGCAAACTCCCAACAAAACAACAATATTTGAATACTACATGTACTTCCTTCTGTCTGTCTGTTTTAATCACGAACATAACTTCTTAAGTATTGTAGATACAATTGAGTAAATTTAGACATGGATAGAACTAGGTTAATAACAGAAATTGCTGTCATTAAGAGTTGTAACTCCAATGGTCTTTTAGGGGAATTACGGTAAGTCCTTTTCTACTTACATGGTATTGACTTGAAACTTAAAATATAGGCGTATGGCGACAAGTAGAAGTGCATTGTTCAAGAATTGTAACTATACTTTGTCCCATTAGGATCGAACATTTTGGTCTAATCTTACTCAGACTTGGTCAGAATGTTAGCCTTTAAGATTAAGTTTGATCATTGGTAGGTTGGAGACAAAAAGTTAAGGTCATTTTATGGAATCTTGGTACAATGTTGATTACACTAAATTAGCCACTTGTTTGGTCAAATCTTTCTAAAACATTGATCAGAAAGGTATCTTGATAATATTATCTTGGTCAAGTTTGATCAAAGGAGGGTAGAAGTTATAAAATATGTCATTTTGTAAAATCTTACATATTTTGGGCCCTATCTTGATAGCTTGGTCAAGTAAGATCATGAGTGGGGTTGAGTAAAAAAATAATCACCAAGTTAAGTCTTACTAGTTAAATTTTGTGAAGGCAGTTTTCGTGTTTACACTCTAAAATTTACGCATTTGAGGTAATGGGTACAGTGACTGTTAATTTAAAAGGGACTCCCTAGTTTTGATGGCTTGACATTGTCTACCTTGAGCTTTTATATTTGGTCCTCTAATTCCTCTTGTCCTGTTCCTTACTTATAATATGAAGTATGAATAGCCGCATGCCCCTGTGATGATTGCTTAACACGATATACTAATTCAAATTAACATCAAAGAGAACACTCATTCAACAAATCTATGAATTGCCTTCGTGTTTGCTCTGATGACTTTTGTCAAGTGATTTTGAATGCTGATATATACAGGAATAAATTTGAACAACAACAGGCAATAAAAAGATGTTTGACTTATAATTTTAAATTTTGCTTTAGATTTATAATATAATGGAAATATTGATATAAAAAAACAGCGGGACTTTAATTGTATTCGCCATGTATGTGTCCGAAACTTGTTATCCGAAGTACGTACGATTACTTTTACAAAACAATATCATTTATTTGAGTGAATTACATTATGTAACGAAGAAGAAGTAATGTCACTTAGAAAGGCAAAACATACTTTCATTTTTGTATGACGGTAAAAACACAAATATTCTCTAAATTGCTTTCGATGCTGCTTTACAAAAGCTTGCCGGTAGTTTGGCGCATTTTAATTCTAAGAGTGACCGAATTAAAATAAATCCTCAAAGAAGCTGTGCACGTATTGAGAAAACTTAAGGTGTCGTGTTGTTTAATAACGTCAAACAAGTCAAACGTCAGATATCATTGATGTCAAGTTAATCATGGCTATACTTTTAAATCATTAAGGTATTAAAAAGGAAGAATGATAACACTTTTTTAAACGATTGAATACACTTGTACAGTTTATTTGATTTCCATTCAAATTAACAAACGTATTCATACATATCTAGAAATACAGCAGAACAAAATGACTGTATTTGAAACCAAAATTAAATTAAATCAATCTGAAATAAATATTGTTTTTGAAAATGATTGAAAGTTTGTTACGTTTACATGTGCGAAGTAAGTCTATGTTACCTCAAAACTGCAGATGTTACGGATAGGAAAGTCTGGAAAGAAGCACTATATAAATGAATGACTGGATGATGATGATTATGATGATGATGATGATGATGATGATGATGATGAAATTAAATTTTCAGAAGTTATGATACTACTTGTTCTATGATATAATTTCTGATCCAAGGCTTGACTGCTTTGTTAACCAAAAAGACAAATTCAATAGAGATATGATACTGAACGGAATAACTTTTTTTAGTATATTTTTATAATTGATATGAGCAATCTCATTATGTCGCGGTCACATGATCGTACATCTTATTGAGAGCTTCTCGTGACTTGCTCTTTGCGCATACCTATATCATTATATCAGCGCATCTATGTGCTTTAGTTATCGTTTATATTTTATACTTTATGGAATTTATTGCAAGCGACGTGAAGCGGAGCGCTGCGATAATCCATAAATATAATATAAAACCATAACATATTTACAGTTTGACACGTACGCCAAACATCTTTGCCTTCGACCTGGCGTTGTGGAATCAACTCCTTTTTGATTGACAGTACACATGATGGTTCAGAGTTATAATTACTGGGTACATTCTATAAGGCTACATGAAAAACATGACGTAATTAACCGTCGCCAAAACAAGTTCCGCCCAATTTAGTCATAATATCACGTAGGCAGCATACATTTATATTTTCTTCATATCAAGACCTCACGGATCATTTTATGCAAATTTTGAACGAAATGCAAGCATTTCATTGGACGATTAAGTCGGACAAACTGAAATAGGTTATAACTTACATGAGGTATTGACATGAACATTGGTTTCTTTATGTTGCTAAATAAAAGCGCTCAAAACTGTCTTTAATAGCAGTTACAATGATAAAAATGTTAAATTTTAATGGTGGTGATAATAAATTACAGCTTTTCAACGAAAATACCTTGGTCCTGTCAACTTGATGTTATCTAATTTTGTTATAACAGTTGAACTAATAATCATAAGTATAGATGGTTAAAATATGTATCATTTAAAAATGAGAAAGGTCTAAACCTTGGTCATTAAAATTTGTCACTAACCCAATGTCCCGTTGTCATGAGATTTCTCCTATTGGACACATTTCCTATCATTCAAAAATGGGGGAAATAATTGCATGAACTAATTTTCTAGAATTCATATAATATAAAATGGAATACTGTCGTAAGTAAAGTTACTACAGTGTTGCATTGTTTTTCTTTTCGATGAAACTTAACAATTGTAATACATGTAGTTCAGATTATCCTCAAAATCATCTTTTTTGTTAAATGTTGAAAACAATATTAATAAAGTTAACTAAAAATGGCATCATCAAAATGAATCATTTTTATGTTAATACACTTACATAATATATTCAACAATTATAAATCAAGAATTTAAAGTGTTTTCTTCTCCCGAACACTTTTAATTTAAACATATTCTTTTAACTCATTAAATGTGACAAACAAATATATAAACAAAAGAGTACAGATGTGATTAGAACGCTAGCTTATTATTATTTACTATTTCTATATTAACTAGGAAAAGGAAAAGAAGACTTTTAAAGAATGTAGTACCGAGAGTTTTGCGTTGTGTCATATATATATATATACACAAGGACCTATGTTAACGACTAAATGGTATAAACAGCTGTATGTCAATATAACACTTCACTTGATCTAATTAAATAAACTAAAATATTCAAAATCAGATTTATAGTCGCCGATATTTTCAAAACTCTTTGGAAAAAGGTCATAACCAAATAAATCGGCATCAATACTCAAAATATCCTTGAGACGATTAAGTAGGTCAGGGGACAATGTTGAATAGGCCTCCATAAAAGCCTCTTGTCTGTTTGTTTTTCTTGTTGACGAGCTACCGGACAATGAGTGAGCTTTCAATAGGGCGTCCTTGAATTCTTCCATGGGAATTTCCTCGCGAGTATCCGATGTGAATGGATATGGAATCCTCTTGCTAAGAATGCCACGGATTTGAAGTTTTCTAAATACACGGAAGAACGCGTTGTTTAATGGAATGCATTTCATAACTCCCTTCTTCATCATGATCACGTTGTTGACAGCATCAATAATTGCATCTCTTTCTGTTTCTTTCTCGAAGTTATCAAACTTGATTTCTTTGTCCAAGTGCAATTCTTTCAATAAGAAGAAAGAATCTTCGGTGAAAGTCTCTAGCTTGCCGATGTAGTCATAGTCTATTTCACACGGGCGACAATGCTCAAAGCTCGGAATAAAGTGAACATCGCGAACAACATGTGTATTTTGAGACTGAACAAAGTAATCCACGAACTCAGCAAATGTAACGTCATGGCCGCATTGTATGCTTAGATCGGTTGCATTTTGTCGGAAATTTTTGACAATATGAATGCCAACACCGCTCCAAAACGCCGAATTGGGAGCAAATATTTTGTCTACATATCCCGAGAGGAGACGTGCATATGGTTCACGTACGAACATAAACTTATTTGAAGATTTCAAAATGTCGTAAATTCCGTCAAACGGAAGGTCCTTGGCTGTAAGATATCCTTGGTAGGCGTTCAATCCTTTGATTTCAAACGGATTTGTGGCGTTAGAAAAGCCGCTGAATATTTGGAATATTCTTTTCCAGAAAGTGCAACCTATCTTCTCGATGGCGCAATAAACGAGTTTGTGTTTCTTATCAATGGTCAGATGTCCCTTTACGGCTGTTTCAGAGTTACGGACCTCATGGTAGGCTTGGTTGGTGGTACACTGTTGTTGAAGATGGTGTCGCCTCTCTTTAAACCGGCTTCGGATGACATCATCCTCACGTGGCATTATCATATCAATCTGAAATATTAGTTGTTGTTTTTTTCATTATCTGATATATAGATACTTTTTCATGTTCTGCATGAAGAATCCCCCCACCCCTTGTGCTATCAAAGTCAAACGTCAACTCTACCAAAATAACCAAGGTTTCCAAATGTACATGGTTACCTAATTTTACATTAGGAAACTTTTGTTATCTCCGTGAAAGGCCATGAGGTCCGAAATGTAGCGGAACCATTACAGGGAATTAACCTTAAAATAGTTTGACGCCGTAAAAACCGAAATACATGTACTATCGTATCAATATAGGCGGAAAACCACACTCCAGCAACAACCATAAATACAACAACTAAATCTTACATATGATCTTCTCCATATTTCTTTTTCTTCATTGTCATTATTTTCCTTAAGATAATATCTACCAAAAAATATCAATGTGTCATTAGAATAATGAATTTTACAAACCACATCGCCTTTTAGATTGCTTTTTGTTTCGTTCTGCTTGTCCAGTCCATTTGATGTTTCGGCTAAAAAGTATACAAAAATCATACATAGTATTACACTCATTATGAACAGATATCACGCACATTATTAGAGAATGTAATGTTACTATCATGTGATTAGACAACAACCTTTTTTAAAGAAATCAACAAATGCAGATGCTTATGCAACACGTCGAGCAAACAGTTTGGAATTGGGAGCTGGAGCAATCTCAAAACACTGTTGTAAAAATGAGATGTGCATGAAAGTAAAGTGTGAGTTTTCGTTACAACAGTGACCCTTATCAGTAAACTTCGTGCGACCAAATTTCCTTTAAGTCCTAAGAATGGACTTATGATTTCTCACATAGAAAAGGTGACCCATATCATTGTATCACACAATATCGTCACTTTTTGTGAGGAAAAATTCACAGGAATAAGGTATTTTAATATATACATCTTTGAATTTTGTAACGAGGCTTAAATACAATGGCATGAAAGAAATAGCATAAAATAAATACATGAATAAAAAATATATACATACATACACACTATAACATTTGACATCTGTGAGTCTATGTATACGAAGATATCCTGTATGAAATTCGCTAGAAATGTCCCTGGTAAGTTAAAATAAACCCTTGCATCGCTAACAATTATATATACGGTACTCAAGTACTTAAAAATAAGTGACATATCCAATGTATATTAATAACACAAAAACTTGTGAAAACCTGTCCTGAATATTTATAAAATTAATTAAGCGTTTGTTTGTTTTTTGCGCTTATTACTTATTTCTCAATAAATAAGGTAAAATTTACTTAATATTGATAATAATGGACATCATTATTGATACAATTCACGATGATCAATATTTAGTACAGATTCCGTTTTGTTACAATATTTCGTTGTCATAAACACTTAATCCGCTAGATTAATTTTATAGATATCCCAACATGTGTTAATCAGCCTGTCTTCAAATTATCGATTTCAAAGTTGATCATATGTTTATCTACATCTTGGCTGATAACTGTTCTAAATGCATCTATAATAAATTCCATTACTGCACGATTATTGTTTTGTTTATATATTATCAAAACCTTAAATAATAATCAAATATTACCAACCGAAATTCAAGATGATAAAAGGCGTTGATACTATAACCAGAAATAACAAAAACTTGAACAGACTCCGGAATCTCAGGCACAGCATCTTTCTGTTTCAAACTTCAACCTTTGAGTGTTCCCAACGAAATTATGATCAGACAGCCAAGCCTTGACTCAATATATATCAGTGTCTTTGGAAAACACGTGACCAGACCGATGCTATTGTGCATCTGCAGCCACATGTTGTGTATTACGCACGGCATTAAATATACTACCCACCACATAAACACAAACACCTCTATGGTTGTTTTGAAGGGTATCAGTATGTCAGTACGTCAGTAATCATACTGCAACAATCGTTATCTTCACTGAACCTCGGCAACCAGCGGTCGATTCCTACCTCCGTTGTCAGTATCCCCGTGATTCACATAGCAGCTTTCCATGGTTGTCGACACCTGGGTCAGCTTGGAAGCAGGTGGCGCCTTCTTTGTTTCTCCTCAAGCTTCCTGCTGTTCTTATGATCATCATTCAAATGACAAATAAATCAACGGTTTCTGTAGCAATGCCTTCCGACAAAACATCTATGGGAGGGTATATCTGCCAGTTCATTTCTTTTCCTAATTGAGGTTTAAATACTGTAAAATGCGATCTTCTTGTTTGCATTATGACAATTCTATATTTCTTTGTTGCATTTCAAGTTGTTTTTTTGTTTTTTTTGTTTTTTGTTTTTTTTTACATTTTCTTTAAATTGTCTCATGTCTTTGCTACATTTCTGAAAATGAATAGTTCGCCTTTTCCAATTAAAACGAATGTCCTCGATCTTAAATGTAAATCAAAGGTAAGAATAAACTCGTAAAACTACAAAATAGATTATGTAGCATACAACTTAAAATTTAACTTTTAACATTAAAATGGCAAATAGAATATTAAAGGTGTATTCTTTAAGTAAAAAGTTCAATATTATATTAAGCATTTTGAAAATGTAATAGAAACTTTGTAAATAGAGTTTGCATCTTGAAAATGTTATAAGCATTATTTTTAGTAATGTAACAGGGGCAGCGAAAAGATGTAATCAGCATTGTGAAACATCGAAAGAATGAAATGGTAGATATCCCCCTGATTAAAGTATGGCGGAATCTGCTGTGTCTATTATTTCGGTCAATCAATATTGGCCCACGAATCGCTAAATACGGGGTGATTCACGAATTTTGAAAAACCCTGTGGCTTTGTTTCTCGCGAACACCTGCAGCACAAGTTTCATGATTGTAACGGTATCTTATCCTTTCAATGGCAAACTATACATATATGTTACACAGAGTTGTGATTTCAAAATGGGTAGACGTAAAATTGACTCAAGTTTAGAGGGTGTTATAGAATACCTGTTAAAGAAAGGAAATTCTTATAGAAGCATAAAGAAGGAGCTAAAGGGGCTGGGGCATGATGTATCTTTGTCCACAATACATAGAGTAAAACATTCCATCGGCAAATCTCGAAATCCTAATAATAAAAAGTCGAAACCAGGTGAGTTTCGTAGGCAACCTACTTAGTCAACTGATTCAGGTGTATCTCAGGCTACTATTAATCGAATTATTAAACGTGTACTGTAATGAAAACTTCGCAAGAAATGCAAAGTTCATAAGCTCAATGCAAATCAAATTGAGAAAAGACGTCAACGTTCATGGCGTCTGTATTTACGTTTAAATAACAACCAGTGGAAAAATTTTGTCACCACCGACGAGGCAATGTTTTATCTCGGTGGCAGTTATGGTCGTCGTCTGGTTTGTTATTACCGTAAAGGAGTACATGATGTTTCAAATCTTAAGTTTGTAAAACGTGATTCGTTTGCTCCAGGATTCACGGCCTGGACAGGCGTAAGCTTCCATGGTAAAACGGATAACCGTATTATTGATAAAGGTGTAAAAGTCAATTCAGACTTCTATATCACTAAAATTCTGAAGCCTTTTGTCAATAAAGATCTTCCCAGAATGTTTCCTGGAGACCAAATTAAAGACATGGTCTTTCACCAAGATAGTGCATCCAGTCATACCTCAAAACACACACTTGCATACTTGCGTCAACAAAAAATCAACTTTGTAACGCCTGAAGAATGCCCAAAAGTCCTGATGCAGCACCAATGGATTTTGCTATTTTGGGTATTTTAAAACGACGTTTACAAAAACGTAAAATATACACTTTGGCAGGTCTTAAACGGGCATGAAAGGATGAATGGAAAAAATTAGAATCAACAGTTATAAATAAAACCTTGCAGTCATGGGCAAAGCGATGTAGACACATCTACAACATGCATGGATCACATATTGAGCATTTGTTACAGTAAAATGCATATCAGTTTAAAATTATACGCTGTTACAAAGTGTTTCAAAATTCGTGAATCACCTCTCGTATCTCAAAATGAGTTCTTCATCTTTTCAAGTTTACGTATTTACTGACTTCTTCGAGGACAGAAATTGTACATTTATAATAGCATTTTCTTTCGGAAAAATGATTCCAAACGTAAATTCACCGCTACATGTAGCTATTATTATACAGAATTTAAATCAAGACAATTTGTTTCATTAGTTTAAGGAAAAATCAATTTTAAATGATTCGGGTAACGTATTATAAAATAATGCAGTGTCTATTCTAGGATTCAAAATTTATGGGGATTTTCCCCAAAATCATCCAAAACGAGGTATATTTTGAAGACGGAAATTACACTGAAACACAATTTGTGTTCAAAACCCCTATAAAATTTGACGTAAATGTACATATGAAATGGCACGTATGCAGTTTTATTTTTTTCTTATTTTCGACAGACAGGGACTGTGACTGTCTATGTTGGATTCTACCTGTTTTTGATCAATATTCGCACTGCGCAAACACTTTTAATTAATTAGAAGATGGGATGTTTAGCTATCAGATTGACCAAAGATGTTTTTTTCTGAATACCAGTCATTTGTCGCCTTGACATTTCTTCTACACAAATGATCATAGAATGATTAATTAATATATTTTAAACGAAATGCTTTTACTGAATAACAGCGCTTATAATGTTAATGCGCCAAAATATTTTCCTTTGTTTATATTCTTGGTACTTATACCACCTGGTGCCAGATGAACATATAAACAAACAAGTACCATGATGAATCAGTATGGCAGAATTAAGGTAGCGGTGACTGATGGCCTTCAAAAAATACTTGGTGACATGCGATTTATTTTTCATCGTTCGGTATTAATCGAGAATTTCACGCACATGATTTTTATTCATGCGGGATCTTTGAAGAAAATGCGAGAATCCCGCGCCATAAACTACCACACATTTAAAAAAGATATGTATTTGATATACCGAGACTGTGACGTCACTAGCTTGCAGTAGTCTCTACAAACTCCACACAGTGATCTCCCTTGCAAACAAAATTACTTTTTTTAAATGATTTTTTTTTTTTACCACAAGGCGATGTTTGACGTTTAATAAGGAAAACATATTTAGGGAAATGACAATCGCAGTAAAATATATTTTGGTTGGAAAATTCTGTTAATTTTTACTTGTGGTGGCAGTGGTTATCTTAAACTGTAAGGGGAGGTAATTGCTGCGTGGAGTTTGTAGTCTATACTAGACGGTGTTGACACATTGAAGTGAGCGTGCAAGGGAGGTCACTGTGGAGTTTGCTGTTTTGCCGTTTTGACGTCGTATCATTTGGCGCCTTTTTTCTTTTTTTTTTCCATATAGTTGTCAAATAAGCTCTTTTATCAGTTTTTGCTAACTTGTTATTTATTTTTCACGTCTGATGCGCTATTTTCTGGATTAGATGAATTAAAATATTAAGCAAGCAGCGTATCAGAAAATAAGGATGAAAATGAATCATCAAGACCACTAATATTACACTTTATCCTCCTCGCTTATTAAAAGGTTTTAACATGTAATAAAATAATCTATGCATCCGAATAAAGATTAAGATGTGCATTTTGGCAGAGACATGTAAACAGAGATTTGCAGCTTTCCGAATTAACGCGCTTTATCGCGTGCCAAGAGAGTTAACAAAAAATGCTTTCCAAAAGACTTTGAGCTAAAGTGGGTTTAAGTGAAGCAAAGATGACAGATCCATGGTGACTTTTTTTAGGCCAATCATAATTAAAAGAGAGAGAGAGAGAAAGAATGAGAGAGAGAGGAAGACAGACAGGTAGATAACTGGTCCGATATGACTAAGCACGGCAAGAGAAAACGTCGAGATACATGACAGCCTCGTGCAGGATAAACCCGTGATTTTTGCCGGATAGGGTCTTCTTGTTCTTTTGACTGGTGTACATCCGGGTCTCGTTGAAGTCCCGTTGGCCATGCGTGACTCCCGAAAATCGATATAAAATATAAATAAAATACGTATAAAATCGCTTCGAGATGAGCTAGAAAGCTGATATTTGGACTGAATATATGTCTCTAGGTCTTCTTTACATTCTAAAAAGATTACGCAATATGACGTCACATGACGTCATAATGCTTATTAAACTTTTGTATTAAAACTTAACGGTTTTTAAGCCTTGTAGGCTTTATTTTTTGTATGATTTGCTTGTAATTTTGACTGAAGATGCAGTATGAGATTCTACTTCATGTTACTTTCGTTTCCGGAAAATCCAAAAGGTCAAGGTCATATATCAATTATCGGGTTTTTCTTCATCATTAAATATCTCAAAAACGGTAAACATATAGAGACACTATGCGTATAATTTGTAGTACTTAGAAAGACCTTTCAGATGATATTTAGTTTTTGATGATCGGGGTTGAATCGGTTGAGTTATGGCGGAAAAACAAAAAATTGGTAACCATCAGTTTCTTTAACAGTTTATATCTCGAAAACCTTTGATTTTGAAGATATGATGATGAATATCATTAGCAGAGCAATGTTTGGCCGTTCTTTTAATGCTTAAAGCTTAATGATTGACCTAAGATTCATGGAGTAATGGAAAAAATAGAAATTCGTCAGTTATCTGTCAGTTCAACTAGCCCAATTTAATGCATTACGCCAGGAATTCTCTGTACACCTCCGTGTCACACAAGCACTCTGTCGTGATGTAAACAAGCCATGTAATCCATTCGTGTAATGTCTGTATTTGATTATTCAGTGTGGTTTTAATGTTATATCCAGCTTGGTTCACTTCTATAAGTTGTTGTCAATGTTTATGCTGTGTGAATCCTTTTAATTTTAGGTGAAACATTGTATTTTTAGAAGTTTTAAGTCTGCACACGCCTAGATGTTTACATGTGGGCAGCCATCTTTGAATTTACTATTTCCGGTTGTTGCTATGGGCAACTTAACTGATGCTGTTGCACTGTGTACTGTACTTTACTCAAAAGCTTATATAAAGTTTTAACAATATGGCCCAATTTATTAACCCTAGAAAAAGGTCTTTACCAGGTACCTAGTTAATAAAGAAACAGTTTATTGTATTTTAGTGTATGATCGTAATGATTTAAATATTTAAACTTGTTTGCGCACTTACTGCAGCAATGTATGCACTCTTGCGGCATTTTGGATGCAGTGTTAAAGATGCGATGCTAGTGTCGCATTTAGGGAGCGGTTTATTCTCAAATGCATCCTAAATGCAACACAAGTGCAATGTTTTGCTGCATGCTACCTCGGTAGCACTGATTTTAGTATAAATACCCTGCGTTCGTTGTGCACGGGGACTTCAGACTTCAGGCTTCAGATTTTAGTTTCAGGCTCCGGATTTCGAGCTTCGAATTTATTTAAACGCCGTTTAGGCAAGGTTACCGATAATAAACTCAGGTACTTTAATTATTTAGTGCCGTGGTTAACGATTATTCACTTTAGTCTTTTTAATAGTAACTGTGACTTTTAAACCTTACAACACATTTTTGTTTAGTATTAAAGTATACTAGATTTTAACTCTGCACTCTAGCAAGTTTATGAGATAAAGTAGAACTCCGGTTTATGCTTATTATGTGTGTATGCATATATTGTGCCAAAGACTTGTTCAATGCATTGGTAAATTTAGGGCTTTCCACTTGGTGGTTTAAAGGAATTTTTGTATACTTTCAAGGATCTCTAGGTGTATATCTAAGTGGAGATAGAATAGTTAATTTATTAGAGTCATTTTATCACATTGTTTATTGTTAAGAAAGACACAGGATCCACCTGTGAAGAATTAAATTTAGTATTGTTTAACGTCTTATTTTGTTCTTTGAGTAAAAAGTAGCATTAGGCAAATCCTACACAAATTCTATATACAAAATATCACCTCCCTATTAAACCTGAAGTCCACTCTCAGCATAGTACCATCTAGTGACCGCTGGGATATCCACATGCTGACAGAGTCTACATGTAAGTGCATTAACCTGTGACCTGAGGCATTAACCTGTGACCAGGCCCGTGAAGCTTGATAGCCTGCGGCAAAGACAAGATCATCCCAAGACAATCGACCATCATAGAACCTTATAACTCAACATAAGCACGCACACACACCGAAGCCCTAGCGCGTAACAATATTACTAGCTAAACAAGTGTTGACATTGATTTAATGTTGTGCCAAAGCATTTTATTTACGTTACTTATACATATCAGTTGCAGCATTGCGTTACCCATAAACCTTTGAGCGTTTTGACACATGTCATTTAGACCGTTGTTGAAACATTGTAATTTCCCGACTTTATCGTTGCATCAATCGATGAATGTTATACAAGCTATATTCAAAATTTGTGATAAATGATAACCTATGTGAAAATATATGTTATAGTACAATGTAATATAATTGCCAGCTTAAGATACCATGAGCGTGTATAAGTGTAGACGTTTGAAACAAAATGATCAACACATGTCATCCGTTCAAGACGCTGCAAGCTTATTTGTCTGTTAGCTAAAAGGGCCAAACGGAGGAACTTTGTGTAATACAGTCGTCTGGACCGTATGTACGAGCGTTATTGAAATTTAACTCACGAGTCTACACGCGTCGACGATTTTATTCCATGGTAGCATTTACGATTTCATTCCCGCGGCTGTACACGAAAATAAGAAAAGGAAATTTGATATGCAGAATTAAGAGGTTTAAGTTTTATTGCTTATATCTTGAAAAAATATAGGACTTGACCCAAATATGCTACAACTGAATTATAGGGATTTTCAGGACATTTATTTTGGTAATTAGAATACTAAAATTGGTCAAGTTATAAGAAAACGATATCAAAATAAAGATTTATTAATTAATTTATTTATTTATTTAATTATTTATTTATTCATTTATTCATTTATTTATTTTTGCCATATGGCTTATTTCACAAAGTGCATGCATGAGAAGTCCATACGGAAAAAAAAAGGTTAAAAGGTAGGGAATTTAATATATCTTCTTTCTAACGGTATAAATCTTTACATTTGACAATGTTAACAGAAAAACACTCACTCAGCACCTCACCGCGTGGGTTCGAATATCGGTATTTCATGTGAGGAATCCTTCCAGCTGGCTTGCGGTAGATCGGTGGTTCTACCCGGGTGCCTCCGTGCATTCGGTTTCTTCTTCCATCTGTAATTAGCTGGACGTCGCTATATGACTGAAATGCTGTCAAAGCGACGGTAAACTCAAGAAGTCAAGTCAAGTTAACAGAAAGTCCTATCATTCGTATCAACGAATGAAATCTAGTTCTTATTCTTTTTTTTTTCTTTTCTACGCGTTTATTTCTATACGTTGCAAGAGTCCCAGGACCTATGAAAATTTAATGGCCTATGCTTCACATGCTGAAATTTTGATTTCAATGATTTTCATATGCCTATGACGTCATATGACGTCACACTTCACGTTGTCTACAAACGTTTGTACGCGGTGTACAGCCGTTATTCTGGACCAATTTCATCAAAATTTCACAGAATGTGTATGTTACATCCTAGTTGTGCATCCCAGTGTCTGTTTTTCCAAATTCGAAAAGGCAAAGTTTTTGTGGCGAATCCAAGATAAGAACCAATGACGTCAAATTTCAAATGCGTATAAAATCTTTTCCAGATGAGTTAAAGAGCTGACTTTTGACAGAATATAAGCCTCGAAGAGTTCTTTTCATTCTGTGAATACGTACGTCATTTGACGTCATTTGACGACATAAGGTGAAAAATAATTTTAAGTTTCTACATGTTAACTTCTATATGTTGCAAACGTCCGAGCACCTTGAAAATATAATAGTATATGCTTCACATTGAACATTTTGCACTTCAATGATTTTTATTTGCCTATGACGTGTTTTGATGTCAAAGTTTACGTCGTCTAAAAATGTTTGTACGCGGTCTACAGCCGTTATTCCTGGACCGATATTCATCAAGATTTCACAGAATGTGTATGTTAGGCTCTAGTTGTACATCCCGGTGTCCGTTTTTCCAAATTCGAAAAAGGTTTTATGGCCAATCCAAGATTCGAACCATTAACGTCAAATTTCAAATACGTATAAAATGGCTTCGAGATGAGTTAAAAAGCTGACTTTTAGAGAGATCATAAGTCTCCAAGGGTCTTTTAAAATCTGTGATGATGAACGTCATAAGACGTCAAAAGTAAAAAAAGAATTTCTGATATCTACACATTATGTTAGATATGTTTTACACTTTCAAGGACCATGGAAATTAGTGGCGTATCCTTCAAACCATGTGTTTCTGATTACAATGTATTTCATATTAATGTGACGTCATATATCGTCAGATTTGACATCAGGACAAAAAGGTTTCACGCGATCTACAGCCTTTATTTTTGTACCGATTTTCATCAATTTTTTACAGAATGTATATGCAACACTTTAGCTGTGTAAACCGTTGTCAGGTTTTCCAAATTTGAAAAGGTTATGGTTCTATGGCGAATCCAAGATTCGAACGATTGACGTCAAATTTCAAATACATATAAAATAGCTTTCAGATTAGTTAAAAAGCTGATATTTAGACTGATTATAAGTCTCGAAGATTTTTTTTATTCTATGACGACAAATGTCAAGTAACATCATATGACGTCATATGTTAAAAGGGATTTCTTATATCTACCTCTTAATTTCTCTATGTAACTCGGGTCCAAGTGGCATGAAAAATTAAAAGCCTATATTTAAAACACTGAATATATCATTTCATTGGATTTCTTATGCCTATGACGTCATATGACGTCAACTTTAACGGTTTTATGGGTAATCCAAGATTAGAACCACTGATGTCAAATTTCATTTCAGATACGTATAAAATATTTTTTCCCTTAGACTGACACTTATGGGTAATTTCTACGTTCAAGCGGAGCCAAATGTTGACAGTTTTATTTTAAAAAATGATGCCTTTAGTCACGTCAAGTTCACGTGGTATTTCTACACTGTAAGTGAAAGCATTCTCGGAAAATATCCTATTTTCACTTTAAATTAATTTTAGACATTTTTGGAAAATGTAATTGCCAACGGCCCATAACAATGAAAATTGTATGACAAAAATTTCCGACCGTGTCTTTTCGAATGCATTGATTTTCAAATTCATATGACGTCAGATGTGACGTCAACTAAAACGTTTGTACGAGCTCTGCAGAATTTATTTGTGAATGGATTTTCCTGTTATTTTCTAAATGGGTGTAAGTTACGCTTTAGTTGTGCATCCTTACTTTCCTCTTCAAATATTGAAAAGACCAAGGTTCTTTGGTGAAACCAAGTTTCGAAAATATGACCTCAAAATTAATTTAAATATTTCAGAGCCCCCAGATGAGACAGATAGATTAAATTTGCTCATGTTGTAATTTCAAATTTTTCTTTAGAATTTCACAGGCCCGACATCATTTAACGTCATGATGTTCTTATATGTTTCCCTTTCTCGCGCAATGAATTCGATGTGATCCGAATGGTCCAGAATGATGAAGATTTTATAATATGTTTTAAGATGCTGATTTTTTAAATGCAATGAATTCATATTCAAATGACGTCAGAATAGAAGTAATAGACGTTTGTATGCGCTCTGCAGACATTATAAATGGATGGATTTTCTTAAAATTTTCACAGAATGTCCTGTGTCTAATGTTCCTAATGTCTTCTTCGTATAAATGACTTTAAGTTTGATCAAATTTTAAACGGTTTGCAGAAGGTTTTATCGTTTGCCGTGCAAATGGAATCTAGTTATTATTGTTATTTTTTCATCCTTAATGAGTAAGAAGCGTGCAAATGGGATATCATATGTGTCCTGAGGTCTTCTTCGACAACTGACGTCGTGTGACGGCATTTGACGTCACACTGTGATAAGATTTTATGACGGATTGGCAGGTTACTTTCAACTAATGTGAAACCACGTGTTCCACCATGCATGGTGACCTCCGTTTCCGGAAAATCGCAAAGATCAAAGTCATATGTCAGTTTAAGGTGTTTTTATTCGGCCATCGGTATCTCCAAAACAAAAAAGATTCTACCTAGACACTATGAATAAATTTTGTAGTGCTTTGAAAGACCTTTCAGGTGATATTTAGTTTTTGAAGATCAGGTTCAAACGGTTGAGTCAATTATTATGATTTTTTCAGGATAAACAATCTTAATACTGGCAGGAATATGTGTTTGGTCATGTGATTGTGACGTCATGACTATTAAAGCATGAATTATTTAAAAAATATATCATATAAAATTAGCAAAATGATGTATGAAATTTGGAGGAATGACGCAAGGTAAGATGTGCAAAAAGTCGTGAAAATTAGATATTTATGTTTTTCGGATAAGGGCTTGTATATGGAAGTCTAGCAAAAAGGAAAACGGTTATTTGGTTGGTTACCCACGATCCGGACGTTCCTACGCAGGAAAGAGTGCCAGTATTGAAAGGTTAATTTCGATGCATATTTGAGAGAATGTGGGTGCATTTTAGGATGCAGTGGTATACACCAGGACCGATAAGCATGTTACCTTTGTTATTACGGCTTTCTTCAAAATTTTATTAGGGCTTTCTGCCTCAAGCAGAAAGTCCAATTGGGTTTGTTATGTGTTTTCTTCTTCTTATCATTTTTATTATTACTCCTTTTGATGTTCAAATTAAAATAGGTTGCCAATAGGCCAACAGCGTGAAATATTAACCGTAATCAGAATAACTTTGGCCCTTACGAATGCAACAATTTTCATCTTCATATGACGTCTAGTGACGTCACAGTTGAAAAATGCTAACAAATTTGGTTCGCGCTATGCAGCAATCATTCCTAGTCCGGGCGACCTGATATTTCCACAGAGAGTGTACATTTGAATGTAAATGTGCATACTTACCTAACTTTTCAAAATTCCAAAAGTTCGAGATTTTATGTCAAAACCGAGATTCGAACTTTGATCATAAAAACATAATTTCGTATTACAAAGGCTCCTGATGAGCTAGAAGCATGAACATTGGACAGCATATGAATCTTGAGATTTTCTTTGTATTCCATGTCTTCCATGACATCTGACGTCGTATGACGTCATTTAATGTCAGAGCATAATAAGCAATTTTACATTTGAAATAAGCGGCTTAAAGGCATTTCTTTACCGATTTGCATTTAACTTTCAATTAATGTGCAACCTAGTGTCCCGTCGAACATTGTGACATCCGTTTCCGGAAAATCACTAAGGTCAATGTCATATTTCAGTTAACGTTTTTTTTTTTTTTTTGTTGTTTTTTTTCTTCGGCCTTAAATATCTCAAAAAACGATAAATATTCTATCGAGAAACTATGGGTATAATTTGTATAGCTTTGAAAGACCTCCAAGATGATATTAAGGTTTTGATGATAGGGGATGGATAAGTTGAGTTTTGGCAGAAAAACAAAAGTAGAGTTACCCCAAGTGAATTTAAATGCTTATTTCTAAATTAAACATTGATTTTTGTAGGGTATGAATATAATTGAGGAACGATCCTTTACCATTCTATAAGTGTTTAAATTTTAAAGATTGGCCTAGGATTCATAAATGTTTTGGGGCGAAAACAAACGATTTGAACATATTTTGGCCGATTTTTGCAGAGTTCTCGCGGTAAACTATCCATATCTTACAAGTAATTAAAGATGCATCCATACATAAAGCGCGTGAAATTTAGTAAATTTGAAGACCTTTCTAACGGCACTTAGGTTTTTGAAATTGGACATCATTTTATGAAGAAAAAAAAGAAAGAATTTCGACGATTCATTCATGCACTTTTTGCTGTAATCCTTTAGTTATATATACATACAACGCCGTTATAGATAGGTGAACATAATCAGAAAGTGAAATAATTGATATTGTAAGAGCTTTCTTACAATACCAAGTTTTATAGTACGCCCATACTATGATAAGGCGCTCGTCCATCTGTCCGTCCGTTAGCCATATCAATGTCCATTAAATTGATAACTAATATGTGTGCTTTCTATGTGTGTAATGTAAAGTCCCTGTCCCCACAATAAATTTAGAAGGAATAAGCATATGTTTTTGAAACTTAGTAGGGAAATTGCCCATTGTCAGTTGAAGACCCCTATTGATTTTGAGGTCATTCGATCAAAATTAAGGTCACAGTGACATTTAATATAAAAATCCTTGTCCGCCGAATTCCTTGAGAATGAATAAAACTATGTTTATCGACATTGTCCATAGCCAGTTCACAACCCTTTTCAAATTCTGGGGTCATTAGGTCAAAAGTCAGGATCAAAGTGAAACTAAATATAAAATCTTTTTTTTTTTTAATTATTACTTGAGAAGAAAAAATCCTATGTCTGTGAAACTTGATAGGGACATTACCCCCGGCCTGTATATGGCATCTATGATTTGAGGTAAAGAAGTCAAAGGTCAAGGTCAATGGTCACAATGAAACTAAAGCCTTAGAGCAGAAAGCCCTATCGTTTGTTCGGGACAAACGAAATCTGGTTATTATTATTCTTATTCTTCCGACCTACTTCAAAATTAATTTCAATATGTTGCCAATGGCCAAATAACATGAAAATTAAATTGCTTGACAAAAAAAGTATATATTTTTAAAATCAAATGTTTTCAATTTTCAATGACGTCAAATGACGTCAGATTTGAGGTCAGCTTATTCGCGCTCTAGAGCCTTCAATTCTGGTCCGATTATCTTGATATTTTCACAAAAGATGTATTTTAGGATGTTAATGTGCACCTTTGCATTCAAATTTCAAACTTCGAAAAGATTAAGATTTCATGGCAAAACCGATATTCGAACTAAGGTCCTAAAAATTTATTTTAATATTACAAAGCAACCTAATGCGGTAAAAGCCTGAAAATTGTACAGCATATCAGCCTAGAATTCTTCTTTCTATTTCCTAAAGGATTTTTTCTTAAGGCACGTTGTTATGACGTCATAAAAACGACAATAAACATCTTTATGAAAAATTTCTGTCGCTCTAGTATCATGACATTTGACTCAATATATTTTAAAATTATATTGCAGCGATTAAAAAGTTTAAATTTATAATTCATTCATTATTAGTTTTCAATGACGTCAAGTGACGTCAGATTTGACGTCAACTTCAAAAATGTGTTCACGCTCTAGAGTCTTCAATTCTGGTCCGATTATATTGATATTTTACTGAAGATGTATTTTGGATGTAGATGGTTCCCCTTGGCATTCAAATTTCCAAATTCGAAAAGATTAAGATTTCATGGCGAAACCGAGTTTCGAATTTTGGTCCTAAAATTACATTTTAATGTTACAAAGCCCAATGATGAGTTAGAAGCATGAAAATTGGACAGCATATCGGCATAGAGTTTACATTCTTATTTCTAATGGTTGTCTATTAAGTCACGTGTTTATGACGTCATTATAAAGACAAAAAGCATTTTTGGAAAAGATTTCTCTCGCTCTGGCTAATGAATTTCGAGTCAATCTTTATTAAATCTTCTGAATTGATAGAGTTAAAATTGAAATGATGCATACTGCAAGAAATGTTTGTTTTGTCACCTGGTTATGACGTCATGCATACTAAAGCAAGAATTACTACATGAAAACATATAAAATCGCCAATTAGACCAATGAACTTAAAATTTTCAAAAATGTCCAAACTTAGTACGTTCATTGGGTTAGGTCTTAATAATTTCAAGTAATTACGTCATCAAACATGGCAGTTATTCATGTTTGATGGAATGCGTGCTTGAAAATGTGAAAACAAACCTGTTCGCATTCTCGAAGATATTTTTTTTCTGGATTAATAGAACGATAGAATGAACATGTCCTTGCAAAGAAAGATGTTTTTCTTTAGTAACTTAATTTTGATGTCGTTGAAATATAAAAATCATTAAATTTAATTTGTATGAGTAATCCCTTCTTACGGTGTGACGTCATGAGTGTTGATGCCAATCTTACGCATACCTTAAGGAATTTATTTTGTGTCACTTGTTTATGACAGCATTTATTTGTAAGCAAAATATTTTAAAACGATCAAAGATTGGATATATTAACTTTCAATAAGTAATATTGCCGTACCTGAACATGCGCAAAAAGTCTAGAAAATTCCAAGTGATAACGTCAGCAAACATGACTTATTTATGTTTTTCGTAAAAGGGCTTATTCATGAAAATCTATTAATTTGAAGAAGGAAATAAAAGCGGTCATTGAGTTGGTTGAGTTGCATTTACGAGGAATTAGTATGATTATACTAGAGCCAGAAAAACCTATACGGATAACTTATTGCATTTGCTATCACGGCATTCCGCAAGCCTGAAGACAGTGACAAATACATGTATATCTACTTATCGATATTTAAACTTTTCTAAAGGTTTAACGTTGTTGTTTTTTTATCTGTAAAAATAAACCAATATATGCACCTCTCCCTTTGATTCCATCTATTTTTTGCAAAAATAAAACTTAATCAATTGAAATGTTGAACGTCAAAGATTTCAAAGTTTGTTTTCCTTTTTTACAATTTCATTTATGAGGAACAAATTGCAACTAGAACCGCAAAGCGGCATCTTGGTTTTCGCTTTAACTTGACTAGTAAGAGTACTGGTTTCAACTGCAGACATAATTGATTGATATTAACTTTATTCGAATATTTTTGTTAATTGATCAAATGAAGTCCGATCTTCAAAAACTAAACATCATTAGAACGATCTCTTCACGAACTAGAACTTTTGTTAATATACTTTCTATAAAATATTTCTAGATTGAGAACTATTTTGTGCCGATAAAAATAATCGGTATTATGACCTTGACCTTTGCATATTTTCATCGTTATTTACTATGAGTTTATTTGTATTATTTAAATGCATAAACAGTGAAAAAATGATGAAGATTGAACAAAAATAAAGTCAGAAGCTGCAAAAAAGAAGCAACATATGGATTTACACTTGTTTGATAAAAGGATCAAACTTTCGACTGTAGTAATTTGATCAAATGAAGTCCGATCTTCAAAAACTAAACACCAATGGAAAGATCTCTTCACAAACTAAAACATTTGTTCATATACCTTCTTTAAAATATTTTTAGATTTGAAGCTATTTTGTGCCGATAAAAATAACAATAATCGGTATTATGACCTTGCCTTTGCATATTTCATCGTTATTTACTATGAGTTTGTTTGTATTATTTAAATGCATAAACAGTGAAAAAAGATGAAGATTGAACAAAAAATAAAGTCAGGAGGAGCAAAAAAGAGAAAACATATGGATATACAATTGTTTGATAAGTGGATCAAACTTTGGACAGTGGTCATTTGATCAAATGAAGTCCGATCTTCAAAAACTAAACATTAATGGAAAGATCTCCTCACAAACTAAAACTTTTGTTCATATACTTTCTATAAAATATTTTTAAATTTGGAGCTATTTTATGCCGATATGAATAAGAATTATTGGTATATGACCTTGACCTTTGCATATTATGTTTGATTTTTTTTCTATGAATTTATTTGTATAATAAAAATGCATAAACAGTGAAATAATGATGAAGATTGAACAAAAAATAAAGTCAGGAGCTGCAAATAACCTTAAAAGTCATGCTTTTAAAATGTTGATTTTTCGAAAATATTGGTTAAGTTTGACCGCATACTGTGGACAAACCATGCATTTCCCGAATTCGCCACCCCATATATTTTGTGCGTATATGTCTTGCAGATCATATGCAACAAACAAAATTCTCCTATCTTATCTCTGAATAAAATGGGTAGGTTTTTGGTAGACCTACCCTTATTTCACAGTTTTTGCGAGATTCGAACTTTCAACCTCCTGTAGCACGAAAGTTTTATATACGCAAATTTTTGGAACCTATCATATTTTATTGGGCTATTTACAAGGAACATTGTGCAAAAACCGCATTTGAATCGGACCTCAAATAATGGAGATATTGCTTATTAAACATTTTCATATAAAACGCCCCCTGGCGGGAAAATCAAAACAAAAATGAAAATTATCTCGACGTTAGGATCATCTTCAAGTACGTGGTTATTACTGATAAAAGTTTCATATATGTGGCTTTTCTCACCTCGGAGCTATGCCGTTCACAAAAAAGGGTTAGAAAAAAAAAAAAAAAAAAAAAAAGAAACAGAAGAAGAACAATAGGTTTTCGCAATGCGATGCGAAAACCTAATGAATATTTGTTAAGTCATATGCTTACGAAGAAATGGATATTAAATAAAGAATAAAAATACTTTTAAAATCGATTGAATACCGTAAGACAATATTTTTGAGTAAAGTAATTATATTTTTTTTTTCTTCTTCATGGTATTAAACGGTTGTGGAATCAAGTAAGATCCATATTTATGTATTCTCAATATCCTTTTAAGAAGATAAAAAAAAAAAATAAGATTTAAAGCTTATTTTTGAACATAAATATTTATTTTTGATATTGATTTACGTATTAAATCTTCCATTATTAAGCATCATTATTCCATTTCTTTATATCAACTTATATATATGATACCTTTGAATAAGCAAACGGAAAGCCACTCCGTTTGTATCTTAAACAAACGACTTCTAGTTTATTACTACGTTTATAATAAAGGTAATAAACGACATCATCATTATCAATGTCATTGTTATCAGGGAATATATAAATATATTGACAACAAATAATAGCATTTTTCAAATAAACCTTATAGAGTAAAATCCTGGTTATTCGAAATGCCGGGGACCAGTATTTTATTTCGAATTTTATAACTTTTATCTTTTTATGCATAAATGGACAACATAAGTAACGTCTATCATCAATAAACATGCGAGTACATTCACGTCACTTACTGGGATAAACTAAAGCACAAACAAATGCCGGATATCACGGTTGTCTCACAGATCACCCACGCAGAATCGTTCATTTAATAAATTTACTTCCAGGACAGTTAAGATTTACATACTGAAATACAAGCAAATTATAAATGCGATTCAAATCGATGCAAAAAATTATGCACACACGTGTCACCCAATGGTGATGCGCATTAATACCAAATAAAACGTATCTTAATTGAAATCATATACCGGTTTGATGTCAGTTATGGTCAGCCTTCCTTTAATGAGAAACAGATGTCACATACCTAGTACGAAAATATTAATTATCACCTAAAATGATACTGACAAAACATTCAACTAATCAAAAACTAACACAAACTGCAAATTCACAGACCATTAGAAACATTCCTATAATTAATAGGTGCTCGAGCTCTTTTTAAAATGACGTCAATAAATTTTTTTGTAGGCGTCTTTGAATAGCAGATGTGAAAATTAAAGGAAAATATCTGCATGGGCCGAGAAAATCATTTTGGATGAGGTCATGTATTCGAGTGACAAAAATTTGAATCAGACAGGTTGTTGACGCCGCGTAGAAACTCGGTGTCAGTATAGGTTCTATTATACCCCCTAACCCTGAACCAAATCCCTAACCCTAACCCGAAGCCTAACCAAGTTTAAAAAAATATGACCTCGAAATTAAATTTAGTACAATCTGACTAAAGTACACGATCTTCCTACGATAGTATGTAGTGTAGCGTTTATATAGGAGATGACTTTAGTCAGATTGAGTACTCCATATGAGATAAAAAGCTGAAATTCACACATATTGTAATTTTAAAGGTTTTCTTCAGATTTTCATAGGCCGGACGTCACTTGACATCATGGGGTTATTATATGTTTTCATTTCTCGTGCAATAAATTCAGTGTGATCCCAATGGTCTAGAACTACAAAAAATTTAGGGCATATATAAAATATGCTGAATTTTCATATGCAATTATATTCACATCCAATTGACATCAGAATAGACGTCGGATCAAACAGTTTATAAGCAATCTGAAACATTATAAATTGATGAATTTTTCGCAAATTTTCAAAAAATGTATAGGTTACACTCTAGATACCTAATATTTTCTACGTATTAATAATTTTCAGTTTGATTGAATTTTAAACAGTTTGCAGAAAGTCCTATCGTTTGCCATGCAAACAAAATCTAGTTCTTCTTATTCTTTTTTCTTCCTCTTGTATTTGTGTTAATTTCGGTGTGTTGCCAATGGTCCAGTAGAATGAAAATTTTATGGCATATATTTCAAACTATGTGCTTTCGAAAGCAATGAATTTCGAATTCATATGACGTCAGTTAACGTCAGCTTTGACGTCAGGTGAAAAAGGTTTTACGCGGTCTACAGCCATTAATTCTGGACTGATTTTCATCAAAATTTCACAGAATGTGTATGTTACGCTCTAGTTGTGCATTCACGTGTTCGTTTTTCAAAATTTGGAAAGGAAATGGTTCTATGGCGAATCCAAGAATCGAACCAATGACGTCAAATTTCAAATGCGTATAAAATCGCTTTCAGGTGAAATAGAAATTCGATATTTGGACAGAATATAAATCTCTACGTCTTCTTCATATTCTAAGCAGATGAGCGTCATATGACGTCATATGACGCCTTGAGGTGAAAAGAAATTGCTAATATTTACGAGCTAAATTCTACATGTTACAAACGTACGAGCACCTTAAAAGTTAAATAGCCTATGTTTAACATAGAACATTTGCGTTTCAATGATTTTCATTTCTCTATGACGTGTTTTGACGTCAAACCTGACGTCGTCTAAAAATGTTTTTACGCGGTCTACATCCATTATTTCTGGACCGATTTTCATCAAGATTTCAATGAATGTGTATGTTACGCTCTAGCTGTGCATGTCAATGTTCGTTTTTTCCTAATTCTCAAAGGCTAACATTTTATGGCGAATCAAGATTCGAACCATTGACGTCAAATTTCAATGCGTATAAAATCGCTTCCTGATGAGTTAGAAAGCTCATATTTGACAGATTATAAAACACCAAGTTTTTTTTACATTCTTAGAAGATGAACGTCATTTGACGTCATACGACGTCATAAGGTCATAAGGAATTTCTGATATCTATGAGTATATTTATATATGTTGTAAATTTCCCAAGACCATGGAAATTGAATTTCATATTCATGTGACCTCAAATAACGTCAGATTTGACGTCAGGACACAAAGATTGTACGCGGTCTACAGCCATTATTTCTTTGCCGATTTTCATCAAAATTTCACAGAATGTATATGTTACGCATAAGTTGAGCATCCCTTTGTCCGTTATCCAAATTCGAAAAATCAAAGGTTCTATGGCGAATCCAAGATTCGAACCATTGACGTCAAATTTTAAAACACATAACATCGCTTCCAGATGTGTAAGAAAGCTGATCTTTGGACTGAATATTAGTCTTTACGACTTCTTTTTATTCTGTGTGACAGAACGTCATTTGTCGTCATATGTCTACTTAATGCAGTTATAGTTCTGCCACACTGCGTGATGCTCCAAATGACTGAAATACTGTCGGTGGGACGTTAAACCCAACAAACAAACTAAAAAAGTGTTGACAATGATTTAATGTTGTGTCAAATTATTTTATTTACGTTACTTATACATATCAGTTGCAGCATTGCGTTACCCATAATCCTTTGAACGTTTTGACACATGTCATTTAGACCGTTGTTGAAACATTGTAATTTCCCGACTTTATTGTTGCATAAATCGATAAATGTTATACAATCTATATTCAAAATTTATGATAACCTATGTGAAAATATATGTTATAGTACAATGTAATTTCATTGCCAGCTTGAGATACCATGAGCATGTATAAGTGTAGACGTTTGAAACAAAATGATCAACACATGTTATCCGTTCAAGACGCTGCAAGCTAATTTGTCCGTTAGCTAAAAGGGCCAAATGGAGTAATTTTGTGTAATACAGTCGTCTCGATCATATGTACAAGCCTTATTGAAATTTAACTCACGAGTCTACACGCGTCGACGATTCTATTGCATGGTAGCATTTACTATTTTATTCCCGTGACTGTATACCTATAAAACTAGACCCAAATATGCTACAATGGAATTGTCGGGATTTTCAGGCCATTTATTTTGGTATCTAGAATACTAAAATTGGTCAAGTTATAAGAAAACGATATCAAAATAAAGATTGATTTATTTTTGTCATATGGCTTATTTCACAAAGTTCATGCACGAGAAGTCCATTCGAAAAAAAAAAGTAAAAGGTAGGGAATTTAATATATATTCTTTCTAACGGTATTAATCTTTATATTTTTCAATGTTAGCAGAAAGTCCTATCATTTGTATAAACGAATGAAATCTGGTTATTCTTTTTTTCTTCTGTTTGTATTTGAGTTAATTTCGATGTGTTGCAAATAGTCCAGAACAATGATACTTTTATGGATTATATTTTCAACCATGATCTTTCGATTAAATTGAATTTCATAATGAAATGATGTCAATTAACGTCAGATTTGACGTCAGGTGAAAAAGTTTGTACGGGATCTACAGCCATTATTTCTGGACCAATTTTCATCAAAATTTCACAGAATATGTATATTAGGCTCTAGTTGTGCATCACGGTGTCCGTTTTTCCAAATTCGAAAAGGCAAAGGTTTTATAGCGAATCCAAGATTTGAACCATTGACTTCAAATTTCAAATGCGTATAAAATCGCTTCCAGATGAGCTAGAAAGCTAATATTTGGACTGAATATAAGTCTCCAGGTCTTCTTTATATTCTAAGATGATAAACGCCATATGACGTCACATGACGTCAAAGTGCTAATAAAACTTTCGTATTGTATGATTTGCTTGAAATTTTGACTGAAGATGCAGTATGCGATTCTATGGAGTCATGTTACTTCCGTTTCCGGAAAATCCTAAAGGTCAAGGTCATATATCTATTATCGTGTTTTGTTTTTCTTCGTCCTTAAATATTTCAAAAACAGTAAACATTCTATCGAGACAGTATGTGTATTATTTGTAGTGCTTAGAAAGACCTTTCAGATGATATTTAGTTTTTGATGATCGGGGTTGAATCGGTTGAGTTATGGAGGAAAAACGAACATTTAGAAACCATCAGTGTCTTAAACAGTTTATATCTCGAAAACAATTGATTTTCGAAAATAAGATGATGAATATTATTTGTAGAGCAAGGTTTGGCCGTTCTTTTAATGCTTAAAGCATCTCTCTCTCTCTCTCTCTCTCTCTCTCTCTTGTTATAAAAATAGCCACATCTTTCTGTTTCTTTCTATCTCTTGTTTTGCCGGGTTTCTTTCTGTCTGTCCCTTTCGCTAATTTCTTAACAAACCCAAAGGCGAAACACAAAAATTGACCATAAATTGACCATGCATGTACTCTCAAAATTGTAAGGACTCTATATAGAGGGGTACAAAGTTTGAAAAGGAAAAACATGCAGTAATCACGTTCGGTAAAGGCCACACAATTTTAAGCATAGGGTCTCGGGTTCTGGGGCAGATACTCAAACCACTCGGCCACTGCAACCGGTTTCTCTTCTTTAGTGCTCTGCATATAAGACCAGTCCAAGAAAATATATCATTCCACTTATCTAGTGACATGACATCACAGAATGTGTTTGTATATAGTTGACAATGTCAATATCAGACATGATGAAAGTTCCCTGATTGAGATTATCTTATCCATACATTCACGTTGAAAAATATTACCATTGGTTGCAGAAGTCAGCATTACAGTTTTGAAAAGAAAGTTTAATATATTGCAGGATTTTGTTGATTGATTTGAAAGCATTAAGTTTAATCACAATGTCTGGGCAAATAAAACTGTAAAAGAAGCAAGTTTATAATCCAGTGTTCGTCCGCGGTTTCATTCATTAAACTACCTATGAATAACGTTATTTGCACATCAAGTTTTTTGTAAGCTAACAAGCTAGTTATTGATTCTCTTAGCTACTCGGTCGCTAATTTCGGTAAAATTCACAGAAAGTGTTGTGAATCGAAGATAAATATATTCCGGCTGTAATGTAACCTTATTATTTATGCACCTGTGCCATTTAAAGAAAAACCTGCAGTTGACAAAGTTGGTGTATTCATATTCCTATCCCTATCATACTTTAAACTCGTGTAAATCGATGAATAAAATATGTTTTATCAAATGTTCAGTGCTTTCTCTTCATTTCCTCTGTTTGAATAGTATATCGTCATATAATAACTTTACTGATGAATATTGTTAAACCAGATAATTTATTAATTGATTTCTCATGAATAACCAAATTAATTAAATCGCAAATACACCGTGACCTAAGGACTTAACAATAAACGGATTTTTTTGAAATTTAAACATAACAACAGTGACTGACGATAAGTTTAGGATAGCTCATCTGAGTTACACGACTAAACCGTGGAATAAAAGTCATTTTAAATATTCTGGTATGTTACGTCTTGGGATCGAACCCACGCCCCAATTATCCGGGGTTGATGCACTAAGCACTGGACCACCGGAACCAGTGATATATTTGAAATTATGATAATAGACTGGTTATTGATATGCTGACTCACTTACTTATATATCTAAGTGTCAGAGGTCAATGCTTAAGTATGCCACATACGTGATATATTACTGAAGATTTTAAACGCGCCTCATGTATACAGTCACTTCGATACATTTTTTATTCACTGGTTGACCCCTTCTTTAAATTTATCCATGCATTTTCTCTAGTGACAAAATAAAAGTTGGACATTAATCAAGCACCAATCTATGATGGATGGACTTTGATTATCCTATCGTTGTGCTATGGTTGTACTATAGTTGAATGATGAATGAACTTTGATTATCCTATGGTTGTGCTATGGTTGTACTATGGATGGAATTTGATTATCCTATGGTTGTACTATGGTTGTTTTATGGATGGGCTTTGATTATCCTAGTGTTGTACTATGGTTGTATTATGGATGGACTTTTTGTTGTGCTATAGTTGTACTATGGTTCAACGATGGATGGACATTGATTATCCTATGGTTGTGCTGTAGTTGTACGATGGATGAACTTTGATTATCCTATGGTTGTGCTGTAGTTGTACTATGGATGAACTTTGATTATACTATGGTTGTGCTGTGGTTGTACGGTGGATGTACTTTGATTATCCTATGGTTGTGCTAAGGTTGTACGATGAATGGACTTTGGTTATCCTATGGTTGTGCTATGGCTGTACGTTGGATGGACTTTGATTATCCTATGGTTGTGCTGTATTTGTACGATGGATGGACTTTGATTATCCTATGCTTGTGCTATGGTTGTACGACGGATGGACTTTGATTTTCCTATGGTTGTGCTATGGTTGTACGATGGATGGACTTTGATTATCCTATGGTTGTGCTATGGTTGTACGATGGATGGACTTTGATTATCCTATGGTAGTGCTATGGTTGTACTATGGTTTTACTATGGAATTTCTATGGATGTACTATTTATTTTGGCCAGGCGCTCAGCATATAAGGGAAGTCCCAGGACTGGTTGGACCGGTGTCAGGACAATGTGACTGGGTGTGGTATCATCACAGGTCTATGGCGTGATATTGCAGTGTAGCAGCACTATATCTGTCTCAAGTAGACATCGTCTACAAATGACTGAAATACTGTCGGTGGGACGTTAAACCAAACAAACAAACAAAAATTAATTTGGCGATCTTTCCCGGGGTTGGCATTTTTTCAATTCTCTGTTACAAACATGTCAATTGCAATTGCAATTTAGTATATATTCCCTCGAATTTGTATTCTAAGGCATCCCATTGTTATTCTTGAATTAAATTATAACAATATGTCTCCCAAGCGATATAACGGCCTTTTATTAGAATCTTATCAAAGCACGATTTCTGAAAATAAACGCGTGATTTAATGTGACGAGAAATTGATTTTGCAACTGTGCTTATTGGGTAGATCGTGATAATACAGTTACAAAAATAAATGTTTGAATATACAGAATAAAACGAAAGAACTCTTTTTATAATAAACGTTCGATACATGCACGTGTGCCTGGTTTACACTCGTGCCATGAATAGTGGTGTCACAGGTTGTAGTTCAGTTGATCACGTGGTAAACTATCTAATCTAGTTGTCCAATCAGTTTTAAGCAGGATTGTAATTCAAATGTATTCACATGGACGATTACGGAGAGAACGAAAAAATATGTATTGACAAAATTGCACGGGATCGTGATATAAAGATATTTAATACCTGTTTGACTGTGTTTTCAAATACTTTTCAAGTATCATTCATTACTAAAGAGTGTGTTAACTCTTTAACTGGCCTTAAACACGGTTGCTATACATAGTTAATGTCCTACCGACAGTATTTCAGACAGATCTAGTGCTGCCACACTGCAGTATCACACCGAATACATGTGGCATGATACCACATCCGGTCACATTATCCTGACACCGGGCCAATCAATTCTTGAACTACCCTTTCATGCTAAGCGCCAAGCAAAGGAGGAATACCAGTACCATTTTTGAAAGTCGTGGCCAGTGATCGAACCCACGACCTCCCGATTCCAAGGCGGACGCTCAGGCCACTTGGCCACAGGGACCGGTACCTTGTGTATAGTATATTTAATGACAATTTTGGAACTAGTGAATGTATCAGTGCAGCTACAAGAACGTCGTAGGTCTCAATGATTTATTGACAGTTGCAAAAGACCAAGAGTGAAGGAAGAGTGAAAAGCGGATGTTGAGAAATCACTTGATGTCTAGTGTCACATTTGTGCCATATAATGTCACTTGACGCCTAGTGTCTCTTGGTGCCGTATGAGGTCTGGTGCAACTTGACACCCTCGTGTCGCTTGGTGCCAAGTGCCACTTGAGGCCTGGTGCCACTTGGTATCTCTCAACGCCTGTGTCGCATGACGCTTGGTGCCACTTGGTATCTATCGACGCCTAGTGCCGCTTGACGCCTGGTGCCATTTGGTGCCGGATTGTTGTTTAATTTTGTATAGATGTCACCTGGCGTCTCTATACGAATGACTTGTTTATATGGCTTTTATTTTGATAGTTTTCAGTTTTGCAGATTCCGCTGCTGCCCAAAGATGGTGACAGGCGTTTGATAGGATCCTGATATGTGAGGCTCCAAGATTTTTCTTGTACTTAATTAAAAGGCAATGCAAATGAATTTGTCCTTATTTTCTCTGAAACATTTGCATAGAGGATACATTATTTATATTCAATTAAATGTTGTGACTGAAAAAAATAATAAACCGTGACTTTTCTTCCATACAAAAATAACATTCACATTTACAATGCATGTTTGATACAGATTTAATGTTTTTGAATCTATGTATTTTTACAATTTTCGTCTGCTCTGTAGATTTGTTGAATCCGACGTTCTGTTTGCACCTTGTGCCTTTTCACAGTTTGACATTAATTTATGGCAAGGAGGGAAAAAGAGAACTTTCAGATAAGTAAACAGTCCTGTAGTATTTTATTGCCCTACAAAAATCTGCCACGATTGTATATCATGTATTAAAAAATCGCACTTAAACTATTCATAGAAATATCGTGTGATTGTTAGTCAAATACAAACGAGATTCATATGAACAATGCATGTTTGATGCCGACTTATATCTGTGGAGATACTTTGTTTACTATCAATCGTATTTAGCAATCAAAATGAAGATGAAATAAAAACATGCAATGAAAAATGACTGCATCAATCACTAATGGTATTATATTATCAAGCAGATCTAAATTATTTCTGGAACTTGTGTTTCACTTATCTTCCGGTATTTTACACTTGATTATAGCATGTCCAAATAAAAAGCGGCTCCAATAAAGCGATTTTTTTAATAAACTAAGTCATATTTTGCTGTTTAAATATAACAAAAATATACCAAGAACGTCACTTCCTATCATATACGACCCATTTACTCATTGTCGGTAGGGCTGCGGTTCCCTTTGATTTATAAACCATATTGGTTTCGCTCCATTTAAGTATATTTTAAGTTACAGCACACACACCTGAAGTCATGTCTGAGGCTACATTTATAGAAGATCTAAAAAAAACGAATATTTATTGACCCATTGAGAAATAACAAACTGTGGGTCGGGTTATTCATTTTATTTATAAATTTTATGTGTATTAAAATACCGAACCATAAGTAACTGTACGCTTTCAGTCAGTTATTAAGATATCTCAGTGTCATAAACCATAATGTTCACGTATACCTAAGTACAGCATAAGGTGCACGTGGACAGCATGTGGTATATGGTCCTTAGACAACTCCATAGTCGATTCCATACGGTTTGACATACTGAACGCACGCCAGGAGTCTAAATTTGACAAGCAATGTCAGGTCAATCCGGGATTCTAAATTTGACCAGCAATGTCGGGGCAGTCCGGGATTCTAAATTTGACCAGCAATGTCAGGTCAGTCTTGAAATGATTTTTTGGCGGTACAACAGAGGGCTGCACGCTAAACAATGAAGCATCTAGGGATATAGATATTGGCTATTACGACACTCTCTGTATTCGTGGGCAAATGGAACAGGAAAATAACTCATTGGACACTCAAATGTCACAACCGAATCTGTGATGAAATTTAAAACCGCCTGAGGGGTATCTTACTTTGTATTGCCGAGTGAGACTTATAGGAGGTTTCATCATTGCAGGACATGCTCAGACATTCAGCAACAAACACCGTGTTGTAAGAAAACGAAGAATGAGCTTTTATAGGCACATAAGTTACTGACGAAGGGAAAAAGGACAGTGTGATATGGTAATAATATCTTAAAGGTTTATGAGGTTTGACATCTCAACATGATCCAAAAAGCATGCCTGTCTGTTTACGTCAGTTAGTATCATAATAGATAAGCAGGATGCAAGAGGATGACCCGACTGGGTCAAGGCAGAGATCAGAGATCAATAATCACACGTCCATGGAGAAATCCGCCCGGAGTACTGTCTATTCGCTTGATCTTTAAGATAATCCATCCATCCATCATTAAATTATAATCATGATCATTCAAATGCTTGAAACGACTTTAGTGCAGATGAAAGCATTCGCTAACTTGGAGTTATAGGCTAGTTTACTCTAAGTCTTGAAAGGTTTGCAATTGACATTCAATTCCCAGAATCTCTTGGTGAACATGATCACAATTTAATGATGGTTGGATTACCTTAATTCATTCATATCACATTTGACCGTTTTTGAAACGAGGTATTTATACAATCTTTCGTCTGCTCTGTAGATTTGTTGTAACTGACGTCTGTATGCACCTTGTGCTTTTTCAAAAATCTATAGAAAAAGAGAAAAAGAGAGCCTTCAAATGGTAGAAAGTCTAGTTAACCGTGAGTAATTGGGATATTAGCGTACTATAAATAGAACGGACATCTTTTTTTAGATAAGTAAACAGTCATCTGCCATGATTGTATATCATGAATTAAAAAACGCACTTAAACTATTTATAGAAATATCGTGAGAATGTTAGTCGAATTCAAACCACTGTCATAATAAAATCCAAATATACAGAGAGAGAGAGAGAGAAAACAGAAAATAATCATCAAGAGAGAGAGAGAGAGAGAGATTGGATAATTGTTAATAAAACCCAAAGTATAAGTCAATATTATGATATTATATAAACATCAATATAGTCTTATAAATATAAGTCTTTCAATCATAATTTTGATTGAATTTGTTTTTTATTTGCAATTTTTATATACATTGTAAATGTTTCACATGGATATAACTCAGTTTAAGCAATGAGAGATACATGATTTTTCTTTTATTTGATATAGATTTATATGTCATACTCCAATGCAGGAGAGCATAATATGTATAAAAAAATTAAGAATTGTTACAAATTCATTAACTGTAGCATCACAGTATTAACTTTAACAAGACAAACCTAAAACTGCTTTTCATCATCATCAACAGTATCAACTGCATCTGTATATTTGTTTTCAAGCCATCATTATCATTTATTCATATAATCCGTATGCAAGTCTTTATATGAAAACAGCATTTACTTTAAAATTATACAGCATGCAGTGTTTATCATCATCTAAAATAAACATATTTTTTTCAAGCAATTTTTAAAATCAGAATCATAGTCTTAATACACGTTGCCGACCGCTCTTAATGATCTTTGTTGTAAATAACAGACAGCCAGTGCATCACAGGGGTTAATTATTGAGTAAGTTTACTCTGGCGGCTTCTGCTGATCAATACCGGAAATTGATTACCTCTAATTACAACCACACCCGGCCAAAAGGGAGCACCCGGCGAGTGCCGGGGAAATTAAAAATCGATTGGAATGCGTGTGTTTAGAGGCGAGACTGCAGCATGTGTTTCTATTTGTGCATTGTTCTACGGGAACAAAGAATTACACGAAAAGCATTATAATTTTAGTTTAAACATATTTCAAAAGGATAAATTCTTTTGATTATATAATATATTAAAAAGTAAACACGATTATATTATTAACTACTCATCAATTGTATATCACATCTTAAACCATCTTTCCCGAAAAAGCCGACTAAATAAAAACTTGTAAACATTAATGACTTAATAAAAACAGATATTCAAAGTAAAACGTAACTACACATAATATATATTTTTGTCCGTCCACTCACATGATGCTATTTTTAACGAAATTATCGGCATTTTTTTGCCAATGCATGTAGCGAATTTTACTATATTTTAAACGTAAATATCGGTGATAGAAAGCTAAAATAACTTTTAACATGATCTTTGGGATGTATTTAATATGATCAATAAAAAATATAATTCATTACTTAGTCGATTTTGTCTGAAAAAAAGCGATGAAAGGACGTTAATTTTGCCGATATAAAATGTCGCGCGGCATGAAATTACAATATATTAAATCCTAAATTCTCACTTATTCAAGCTTAAATAAACTTTATGATATGCGTGTTGCATGAATATAATTCACAACTTGAAATACATACTATAAATTAATATACTTGACGGTCTGTCCGTCCGTACGATGCTATTTTTCTGTTAATTATCGGCAATTTTTGTCATCGCATATGGCAAAATTTGTCATATTTTAAACGTAAATATCTCAATCATTGATGGTGATAGAAAGCTGAAATAACTTTTAACATGATCTTTGGGATGTATTTAATATGATCAATAAATGTATAATTCATTACTTCGTCTGTTTCGTCGGAAAAAAGCTATGAAAGGACGTTAATTTTGCCGATATAAAATGTCGCGCGGCATGAAATTACAATACATTAAATCCTACATTCTCATGTTTGCTAGCCTTAATTCAATTTATGAAATGCTAGTTGCATAGATATAAGCCTTGAAAAACACATTATTACTTTGTATATTTACTGTACGTCCGTCCGTTCAAATCCTATTATCTGTTAATTTTTGGTGATTCTTTCCATTCGTTTGTATCGCAATTGACCTTAATCAATATCACGCATAGTCATGCAGAGTGATAAGTGAATTTTCATGATACCTCCTATGACTGATTACTTGTAACTTCAGCATGTGTTCGATGGAATTGCATATATATACTGGGAATATTAGAACAACTTCATTCGTTCTTGTTGATTAAACGAATGCACAGCTGATCACGGATCTCCGTTAGCGTTCTATTGATTTTTCTATCTTTTTTATTTGATATTATAATTAGATTACTATTTTATTTTCAACTTTGCATTTCGCTAATATTTTCTGATTTAATTGTGAATATTTACATTTTTGTGTTGATTTATTGTTAAAAAATGTCACGTGTTCCTCGAGAATGCCGTCTTTGTGCTCATGCCAAAAGTGAAGGCGAAGATGTAAAACAAACTATGTATGTCAAGCTTAGCCAGCATCTGAAGACGGTGCACGGCCTACACCCCGAGGATGGAAAGTCGGAGGTAATGAGGGTGAAGGCACGCTCGACGAAGGGTGGAAAATCGAAGACGGGCAGACGATACCACATTTGTCATTTTAACGGGTGAGTGAATAAGTTACTATTTCTTATCTTTTACATACATATTTGTCTTTTACATTCTTCAAATCATAGTTTGGCTTAGAAATTAATATATATCTTTATTTTATTTAGGTGCGGCCGTATGGTCCTCTATAAGAAACGGCACTTGATGTCTTCCTATCACAATTTAAAGGACAACACAGAGGAGATGCATGAGGCCATGTCGCAATATAGGTGGGCTAGCACATTAAGGGCTAGCCGGAAAGTACGCACAGAGGCGGCGAAGGATTCAATCCCCAGTACCTCGCAGGAGCCGTCGCCTGGATCTTCTAAGGAACCGTTGCCCGGTACCTCACAGGAACCGTTGCCCGTACCTCACAGGAACCGTTGCCCGGTACCTCACAGGAACCGACGCCTGGATCTTCTAAGGAACAGATGCAAGGTACCTCAAAGGCTCCTTATTACCTGGAGGAACCATCAACAGATAGCAGCAGCAGCAGCTGCAGCAGCAACAGTGTAGCTTCGGACAAGGAAGAAATGCCCTGTCAAGATGAAGATGACAAACCAGTGATGACGCCTGCTGATGTCATCTTTGCAAAGTACCAGCGGCTAATTCCACATGGTTTCCGACCCTGTAAGTATAGAATTGATATATCATTTTAAATCATTATTATGAAAGTATATAATGCTTGCTGATGTTATTTATTTATTCTTTTTTCTTTTATTTCAGTTCCATGTGTCAAAGCGTGGCACGACTTTCGAACCCAGCGGCCAGGTGGCAATAAAAAGAAAGAACTGCACGCAGAAGACATGGGTTACGTTAACAGATTCCTAGCCCATGCCGACTTAGGTTCCATTGGCTGGCTAGCAATAACCCAAGACCACGTAACACTCCACGACCGCACACTGCGTGACAACTTTGAAGTTGGAACTTGCAGTCGGATTCTTCAGTCTATTTCCGACTTTTGGTCCTGGGCTCGAAACAATGGTTATCTCGGCCGGAGACACTTCAACACTGTGCGAATGTTTATTGACGGTTGCAAATCGTCGAATCTAAAGGAAGTCGCCGTGAGTATATACTTCATTTTTCATTACTTGTACTTTTGATATTAAGTTTGATTGGAAGTCCCTGTGATGTGGATTATGTCCCTGCGATTGGTGATTATGTCCCTGTGATTATGTCCCTGAGACTGTTGAATGTGTCCCTCTGACTGTTGTTTATGTCCTTCACCTATATATTATTAATTTTTATATCAAATATGATATTTTTATGAAATGTTGTTTATGTTTTGTGTGTGTTATGATGTCCTTTATAAAATTCCAGAATTATATGCTTTAGTTATTAATAATAAAAGTTTGGTCAGGGTTCAATTGGTTGGTAGGTTAATGTGTGCGCAAATTTATCATAATTAATATTTTGATATAATATTTGTTCTGAACCTTTAGTTGGAACGTATTATATATAATTTTTGCCAAATAAGGTAAAAAAATTAAAAATTATGGAAAACCGATTTTTTTTTTTATAGGGACACATTCAACCATTTTTTGGGTAACAATTAATACAGTTATGTAACCTTTATCAAATTAAGTCAAACTTCATGTATGTATTGTTTTATTTTGAAATATCTCATATATTAACAATGTTATGTAGCTTGAAAACTGACATATTCTGTTTTTTCAAATTTGATTTTTAAACAAGTTTAACGTATAATTAATATATGTTCTGTACGGAACATATTCTTTATATTTTACCAAAATTAAGTTTAAATATTATCTTATATAAATATGAGCAACTGTTGCATCACAATAAGCAATAAAGCCAGTACAGAGACTTAAAATCAGTCTAAAAACGTTTACTACTTCATTGGCAAGAATTGCCGTGAATTAAAAGTAAATTTGCTCCGTACAGACAGACGGACATTAAAATTAATGTTTTTAAATCTTAAATATATATCTATACATCATACATTTGAAATATTCAAGCATGCATTAGGGAAAAATAATGATATAATATATGTTAAAATCATTCCGCGCGCGACATCTCATTTCACCAATATCACCGACATTTCGTCGACTTTACTTAAGTACCCGACCAAGATAAAAAATATATTTTTAACAATAATATCACATACATATCAAATATCATGTCAAAAGTTATTAGAACATTAGATAAAATTTATTAATATAGAAATTTACATTTGATTTATGACGATTTTCGATGAATTTTCAATTAGAAGATTTGTTTTGAAATTAAATAAAAATAGATCTGTACGGACAGACGGACAGTCAAATATACTGAATAATGACATGTTATGGAGTTATGAAAACTGACATATTCTGTTTTTCAAACTTAATTTTTAAACAAGTTTATCTTAAAAATTATAAATGTTCTTATATTTAAGCGAAATTAATTTTAGATATTATGTTATGAAAATATGAACAAATACTTTATTACAAAAAGTCATAAAGATAGTACAAAGAGGTTAAATCAGATATAATCGTAAACAAAAAAACCGCGACCCTTTTAACAATAACTATACAACAAACACATTAAGTTATCAATTGAAAAGCATGTAAGTAGTAATTTAATATGCTAAATATCAATTAGAAAGCATGTAAGTAGAAATACAATAAGCTAAATATCAATTGAAAAGCATGTAAGTAGAAATACAATATGCTAAATATCAATTAAAAGGCATGTAAGTAGAAATACAATATGCTAAATATCAATTGAAAAGCATGTAAGTAGTAATTCAATATGCTAAATATCAATTAAAAAGCATGTAAGTAGAAATACAATATGCTAAATATTTAGGGGTGTTAGCCGGATGAAAGCAACACATTTTATTTCATTTAAGATTATTTTTTATTTATGATATTGCTTTCACCCGTTGCCCAGTTCACGGCCACGTGGAGCCCACCCCTATGTGAACTCTTACCTTTTTTTTTCTTCATGTTGAGTGTCATCTCGTCGTGTTCGTATAAAAAAATAAAAATTAACTTACCTTACACTGCCCTTGCATTTAAGAGTTACAAATACATACACACACACGCACACAGACACACACACACTGACACACACGCACACGCTTTCACATACACAAAACAACGACTATACTTGTTTTGTTGATTTTTGTTATAAAGAGATTTCCGATTTAAAGATAATAATAGGATTAAAAGGGGATTTTTCAAACTAATTCTAAAGACTGCTTTAAAGGCCCATTAAGTCTCATAACGATTCGATTTTCATGGAAAAGTAAATATACATCAACAATGATATGTTGTAAACAAACACAAATAGTACATATTGTGTAAATATATTCTGCAAAATAACAAATATACTCATTGAGAATGTAATGTAAATTGCGCGTTTTAGTATTTTAGACGGATGTTAAATTACTAGCATTGTTTACATTTTGCACCGGAAAATATTCCTGAAAAGAGTCTGTAATCGGAGATATTTGAATTTCATCGAATCACAAGTTGTTTATCTGTTATGTCATCAATAAATGCTGTAGTGATAAGTAAATTGAGTCACATGGAGTGTCTGGGGTAAATTGATGAATATAAACGTAATATGCGAAGTAGTTATATTTGTAAATAATTAAATGACCTTTAGTATATGATTATTTTTTATTTATGCATTTTTATGAGTTAGTTGATAACGAGAATGCATTTCTAAACGGAACTGTGGCTCACATTTTGCTATTCTGTTTGATGAGCATAAACTGCTTTTTGAGGCTTAATGGGCCTTTAACATAGAAAATGTCGTTGTAATGAATGCTTTTGTAAAAAGAGGATATTTACAATATGTTACACATTTGTTAAGTTTTGTATTATAAGTTTAAAGAAAAGCGAAATGATAAAAGAAAATACAACCTTAAACAGATTTAATACTCTGGCCTGTGCTGCTACCGTTTATTTGAGAGAGAAAAGATTACTCATACTGTGTCTGTAATTCTTTTTTCATCGACTTCGTCATGTTCCTAACGATGTCTCGGAGTTGCTGGTCACTCAAAAACGACCACCTGCCATCCCTCACCTGCCTGACAACTGCATGCGGGATGGTCCTAGAAAACAAAACAAAACAAAAAATCGTTGCATATCTCATTTATTTTTATTCAAAAATGAATTCATTTACGCTGCAAATCGATTTAAGATTAAATTAATAATTAGAAAATTACCTCCATGTTAAACTGTAATGTTCTATTACTTCCATGAATGAATGCTTGATCTCCATCCTGGTTCGGTGATCGAGGATTGTCCTTTTTTTTGCTGGTCGAACAAGCTGTTTCGCCTTCGTTAATGTCATAGCCGTGTGTTTCGGAGGGCTAGGCGGTATCACATCTTACAGGGGTTCCTCCGGGTCCGGTGTTTGATCCCTACTACATGGCATCTCTTGTTTGTGGTGCATCATCGTAGCGCTCTCTAGCAATGAATTTTCGTCTTCTGGCTGTGAAATGTCTTCCTCTGGCTGTGCGTTCTCGTCTTCTGGCTGTGAAATGTCTTCCTCTGGCTGTGCGTTCTCGTCTTCTGGCTGTGAAATGTCTTCCTCTGGCTGTGAGTTCTCGTCTTCTGGCTGTGAACTGTCGTCCATCGGCTGTGACCACTCCGTCGTATGCTGTGAATACTTCTTTTCTTGCGGATAGGTATTCTCCATAGCCTCTGTGAAAGTCTTGGTGGAACTTCCTTCAGTTAGAACGTCAAATGCCCCCTCGATCCTGTTGACTGTTTCTGCTGTCGCCCTCCTATCACTTACGACGGCGTAGAATTGGTCGGCTGTCTTCTGGTTATGGCACAGCTGTCTTGCTGCTTTTCCAGCCATGGTAGGATCAACTGTTCTTGCGACACTGGTTGTCAACTTTCTGTTTATCTTCAGGTTGAATTGTTCATTAATTCCAGCGCTGGAAATGATATAAAAGTGCATATAGATTTGAAAACATACACACACGTACACTTACACTCAAACGCACACATAATTAATCAAAAATAAAATTGACAGAAAAAATAATTACGAACCGTTTCATAGCCTGTTGAAACATTTTGTTGATTGTGTTTTCTCTTACTGGCTCATATTTTGTATTTCTGAAGAAGCCGTCAAGGGGATTTACTGTTTGAAGTACCAGTTTCAATGTGTCATAGTAAGCCATCAAGGTTTTGAACAATTCCTCTTTCACGTGCAAGTAGGCCGTCATGCCATAAGCCGCCGTTTTATGTTTTCCGACGGTAATTGTATACCCATGTTGGCTCCGGTTGGCATTAATGACATCTATGACCTACATAACAAATAAAGAAATAAAGATAAATATTAATCAACGACCTAATAGGGCAGACAAAGTTACACTTAAATCAAATCAAGAAGTACATACCCTCATGTTTCTGAAGACTGATGGTCGCGGTGCATTGTACATTGCCAGCCTCACAATGAGTATGCTTGACGTTGAGACCATTTACACCATGAAGACATCGATCAAGGAAAGGCTACCCGGGTGATTGGGCAAACACCCGGGTGGCAAATGTTTTTGTTTACTTTTGCCCAATCTGAAAGATATAACATTTTCACGAGCTCAATGTGGTATAATTTTCATTCTATTTAAGACCCATTAAGCCTCAAAAAGCAGTTTATAGTCATCAAACATAAAAAGCAAATTGTGAGCCACAGTTTCGTTTTGAAATGCATTCCCGTTATCAAATTAGTCATACAAATGCATAAATAAGAATTAATCATATACTAAAGGTCATTCAATTATTTACAAAAATAACTACTTCGCATATTACGTTTATATTCATCAATTTACCCCAGACACTCCATGTGACTCAATTAACTTATCACTACAGCATATATTGATGACATAATAGATAAACAACTTGTGATCCGATGAAATTCAACTCCGATTACAGATTCTTTTCATGAATACTTGCTGGAGCAAAATGTAAACAATGCGAGTATTTTAACATCCATCTAAAATATTAAAACGCGCAAGTTACATAACATTCTCAATGAGTTTATTTGTTATTCAGCAAAGTAAATTTGCACACTATGTACCATTTGTGTTTGTTTACAACATATCAATGTTGTTTTATATTTATTTTTTCATGAAAATCGAATCGTTATGAGACTTTATGGGCCTTGAAAAGTAAATATATATATATATTAGAAAAAAAATAATAATACAAATAATTATGGTGATTATATATTTGATCTTATTACCAATTCTCAAATTAACTTTAATTTGTCGATGTTCAATTTGAAATATAAGTGATTTGGTTCCACAAATAGAAAAAAAATGAAAATATTCTAAATTCCGTGTAAATCGAATTCAGTATTTCTTATTAAAGATGTTATATCTTTCGGATGGTGCCATTTGACTGGCCTCCTAGTATGGGTCCCTAAACTGACCCTGGCGGCACCGGGCAACGCCTAACGAGGGTGTCATAGTTGACATTTCTTGAAGGCGGCTAACAGTCACAACATAAAATGTATTCATATCAAACCCTTATTCCACTTTACTGATGAAACATATGCGGTCATAATTCTTTTTTATAAAAATTATATTCAAAACATACATATAATTATTTATGTTTTTTAATGATTGTATTAAGTATACATTAGATATTATGATAAAAGTTATTTCAACTTTCTATCACATTTAATACTTTAGTTATTTGCTTTTCAAATATGTCTAATTTCGCTATTTAAAATAACGAAAATTGCCGAAAAAATACGGGAAAATAGCTTCGTATGGACAGACGGACGGTCAAATATATTAAATAGCGGTTTGTAATTAAGGTGTCAAATATTATTTATGCAATAAACACGAATTTATGTAAATAAAAGCTTTAATTAGAGAGAATTAAGGATAAATTATGTGTAAATTCATGCCGCGCGACATTTTATTTCACCAAAATCACCGACATTTCGCCGGCTTTCCTGACGAAACCGACGAAGAAATTATTTATGTTTTTTAATGATTGTATTAAGTATACATTAGATATTATGATAAAAGTTATTTCAACTTTCTATCACATTTAATACTTGAGTTATTTGCTTTTCAAATATGTCTAATTTCGCTATTTAAAATAACGAAAATTGACGAAAAAAATTCGGGAAAATAGCTATGTACGGACAGACGGACGGTCAAATATATTAAATAGCGGTTTGTAATTAAGGTGTCAAATATTGTTTATGCAATAAACATGAATTTATGTAAATAAAAGCTTTAATTAGAGAGAATTAAGGATAAGATGTGTGTAAATTTCATGCCGCGCGACATTTTATTTCACCAAAATCACGAACATTTCGCCGGCTTTCCCGACGAAACCGACGAAGAAATTATTTATATTTTTTAATGATTGTATTAAGTATACATTAGATATTATGATAAAAGTTATTTCAACTTTCTATCACATTTAATACTTGAGTTATTTGCAATATGCATTTAAAATATAATATTTATAAGAAAACAAGACCGAATTTTCTACTCAATTAACATTTTTGCTCATTCTCTCCATCATTTTGTCCTTTGACAGTGTGTCTTAAGTTCGAACTTTACTGTACCTTAAATCAACTTAAGGGGACTGGCCAATTAATTTAAAGTGTAGTTCTAGGAAGATCTTCATATTATGGTGGCTGATTTCTGCCATGTCGTGTTTTCGTGTTGTCGCGCTTTACAAACGCGCCATCGCGAAACGCGACAGCACGACAATTACACTTTTGTCGTGTCCGCGCGCTAATTTGTCGTGTTGTCGTGATGTCGTGTTGTCGCGTTTCAAATGCGCAGACGCGAAATCACGACAAAGTAAGTGCGAAGACACGACAATCAAACGCGATAACGTTGGCGCCCTTCTTTGTCGTGTCCGCGCGTTTGAATGTCGTGTTGTCGTGTCTGCGCGTTCATGGGCGAAGCACGAAACAACGACAAATTGCACTTGTCGTGTTGTCGTGCCGTCGCCTTCCGGATCGCATGCGCAAAAAACTTTACACATATGCTGAATATCAAGATGGAGAGAGAAGGATGGACATCTTTGCATGGTGAATTCCATACGAATAATATCCTTTAGTTTTCTTGTTGAATATACACATACGCCTATGATTTTAATGATTATTTTGATCAACTGTCTTAAATAGACAAGGATTGTTATGAAAATGTTCAAGACAAGCATATGTTTTTGTATTCATTTTACTGTACACAATGACATGTTTAATTATTTCATCATCACGGCTTTTCTAGTAAGGTTAGGGCCTCTTTAAACAGAAGACAGCACACAAATAGACAAAAGGGCAAAACACTGTAGAATACGAAGTTGAGTGGTCTGTAAGATAAGATATGTAGCCAGTTTTGTCCTTAACAGACGCTAATCTCTAATCTTATTCGTGATTACTTCTTTGCCGGATACTCCTACAATGAACTGCTTATCATATTACACTCTTGTCATGGCATCACATTCAGGTATGTACATGCATTGAATTATTTGTTTTTTTTGCTTATAATAATTACAGCCGAATAAATTATGGATAATGCAAGTTGCCTTTGAACTATATTTAAGATAAGTTAAATTTGCAGAAAATTAATAATTGAATTGTGTAAACAAATTACATGCAACTATATTATAAAACTGGGTGACCTATATGTATTTATTTTTTTTTTTTTATTTTTTTTTTTTTTGCGAATAGACAACAAGCATGACGATCAAACCTCTTTTATAGGGAAGAATCCGCTTGTGCTCGCATTCGAACGTCAAACATAATAACTGTAATTTCTTATGTAGTGATTCCGAAGATGTCTGTTTGTTTCTTTGGTTGGTTTAACGTCCCACCGACAATATTTCAGTAATTTGGAGACGATGTCTACTGAAGACAGATATAGTGTTGTCACACTGCAGTATCAAACTGAAAACATGTGGCATGATAACACACCCAGTCATATTATCCTGACACCGGGTCAACCAATCGTTAACCCCCCCCCCCTTTATTATGATCGCCAAGCAATGCAGCTATAACAGTATCCTTTCTACCACTTTGGTATGTCACGACCAAAGATCGAACCCACGACCTTCTACACATGAAGCAGACGCTCTAACCACTAGGCTACCGGGACTGGAGTGGTTCGGAAGATAGCTTATGAAAAGGTGCATGGTTAGAAACAAACAATCCATTAACTATTTTTTCATTAATTTGTTATCTTTAACTATCTAAAATTTACACAAAACGGGGTGACATCGGTTCCTTATCTTCTAGCATGCGCAAACTGCACAGAGAGTTGCGTTCTATGAACCTGAGACGGCATTCTTCTGCAGATCGTTTGCACCAAGCTATTCAAGCAATTGAGGTAAATGCATGTGAAAGTTGTTTAAGAGTATATAATTTGGCAGTATGTCTTATTTCATTAAACGATACAATATGTCTTCTTGTTTGCTGTATTTAAAAACCTGTACCGACAGTATCCCATTCATTTTGAGACGAATTCTCCTTGAGACAGATATATGAGACTTGCTGCCACACTGCAGTATCACACCAGAGACATGAGACATGTACCACACCCAGTCACATTGTCTTGGCATCAGACCGGGCCAACAAGTACTGAAAATACCCTTACAAGCTAAGAGCCAAGTATTTCTTTCTTTTCTTTTTTTATTTCTTTTTTTTTTTTTTTTTGGTATGTCGCGACAAGATTCGAACCCACGACTTCCCGCACCGAGGCAGACGCTATAAACCATTCGGCAAGCGGAGACAGTATGGCTCAGTTTTGTATATCAGATAGGTCCACTTTATTTGCAAATAATAATTATTTTTAATTAATATCACATTCAGCTGTTTCATTGCTTTAATATTTAGTGTAATATCGTAATAATTTGAACCGTGAACATTATCTTAATCATTAGTCATACGCGTTTGAATTCAGTTTTTATAAAATGCTCTTTCAGTGTTTGAATCGATGATATACAGTTCTATAACTTTTTTTTATGAAAATTTATTACATTCTAATGTTGCAGTCGGAACTTCATAGCAGCGGCTACACTCTAGGCTACAGAAGTATGACCAGACGCTTGGCTTCAGTACATGGAGTTGTTGTACCAAGGTATTGCTTATATAAAAGTCAGACAAGATTTAGTTTTAAACTAAAAAAAGAAATGATGTTCATGTCAATCATGCCATTGTTGTTTAAGAAATAATCACTATTTGTTGACATACCCTATGACAATATTTTGATTTCTATCATTGTTCTTTAAAGACAATGTTGGCACTCTGGTGTTTCATCACACCCAAGGTTTACCTTTGCGTTTAAGTCGAATTCTCAGGAACCGCAAATAATATCTGTATGATACTTTGAACACTTATTCGTCATAATATAGACAATACACCCCAGCAATAAAGAACTGTCTTGTACATTCGAATAATGTGCTGCGGAGCATCAATGTCGTTCCAACATATCCTTGTTTCTGTTACATTTTAACTGGAAAATAATTAGTGTGATTTAGATTAAAATCCAACAGAAGTTTGATCGAGTTGGTCTTTTTTTTTAAACCATGGTTTATTGTATCGGTAAGTGTTTCTGTTCAAGATAATTGTGTACTCTCTAAGTGTTTGTTTTAACAGAGCCGTAGTATCCTTCATCATACGGATGATAGACCCTGAA
>JAIFHC010000222.1:0-50000 GCA_021229015.1 Solen grandis | reverse complement strand
CATCTTTATTTTTTAGGTCATTGTCTTTAAATTTTATAACAATGTTTATAACCATCAAATTTTGGCTAAGTTGGATTATGGCTGAAATTGGACCCTTAGGTCAGGAGTTACGCCCCTTTTAAAATTGAAAAAAGCCAGATTTCACTTTGTTTGCCCTCTAGGTCACCAGGTCAAATCTTAGAAAAACCTTGTGAACACTCTATAGGCCACAGTTTTGGCCCAATTTTCATGAAACTTGGTCAGGATGTTTGTCTACATGATATCTCAGATGAGTTTGAAATTTGGTCATGTGGGGTCAAAAACTAGGCCACCAGGTCAAATCTTAGAAAAACGTGAAAAATCTAGAGGCCACAGTTTTGGCCCAATCTTCATGAAACTTGGTCAGGATGTTTGTCTACATAATATCTCGGAGGGGTTTGAAAATGGGTCATGTGGGGTCAAAAACTAGGTCACCAGGTAAATTCAGGTAGGATCAAAATGTAGGCCACTTAGTCAAATGTTAGAAAAACACTTTAGATGCCAGATTTTTTGTCATTTTGCCTAACACAGCCATCTTAATCAGGTGAGCGACACAGGGCCATCTTGGCCCTCTTGTTTATACTATTAACTTGAAACTTCTCAGGTGGATAGATCTTATGGAGAAGTGCAGTGCACAAGAGCTGTAACTTTGCACATCATATTTTTGGAGTTATTGCCCTTTTGTTAAATTTCATACTTAATTTTTGTCTGGAACATAACTTTGAGACAATTAATCTTGAAACTTCAAATTTTTGGAGTTATTGCTCTTTGTTTAATTTCATACTTAATTTTCCAGAGCATAACTCATGCACTATGAGACATATAACCTTGTTGTAGGTGGATAGACCTCATGGAAGAGAATTGCCTGCTATTGGATTTCTATATATTGCAATACATTGTGATTAATTTGAATACTCTACTTTGTTATATCGCCCTCCTCTAGTATTAATAAGTTCAAAATTAAAAGCAGGATGGATTAAAATTGTTATGTCTGTTTATCATTTTGTAAGCAAACATAAATCCTGTGCTAAAAAGTAGTTTGGGGGAGCATAGTTAGTTATATAAAAAGGTCTTCCATAACATCCAGTGGATTTTCTGCACTTTTCCATTACAATTAGAGAAACCCCTTTGTCAATGTGTGTTCAGAATGGTGTCCTATGATGAGCTTGATATAAAGGAATATGAATTTATTCTAAACAAAACTGCAAAAAGCAGTTCTTGTGCAGTAAGTTTTAGTAAACTCCAATATGTATAGATACATATCATAATACAGAGGCTGTTGTATCACAATACAGTTTTGGAGCCCAATACTAAGTCCTAATTAATTAATGTTTAATTTTTGCTACAGGGTCAGCTGTGTGATTACTGCGATCCCCGGGACCCCATGAGGAACCATTCGGCCTTTAAAGCTATCGATGGTTCAGAGAAATGGTGGCAGTCGCCTCCTCTTTCCAGGAGCATGGATTATAACCAGATCAATCTCACCATTGACCTTGGCCAGGTAAGATGTCATTTGTACTGTCATCTGCAGAAATTATGGTCATAACAAGTGGTTCATCAAATAGTTCTTCAGAAAGAGTTAAAGTCCTTGCCTCCAATTTTTGATAGATACCTGAAGGGTGTTTCATCGTTAGTACAAAAAAAATCCATTTCTAAAAACTACAAAATTATATTCAAATGAACATAAAAAGTACCATAAAAATTCTGAATCATGTACAGTCAAACGTGTCTTAAGCGGTCAGTCAAGGGAACAAGAAAAATTGGCCCTTAGCAGAAGTGACCGCTGAATGAAGCTTTAATATTATATAACAAAATGCTTCAGTTTGGTAATATTCAGAGATTGACTGCTAAGTGCAGGTTGACCGCTTAATACAGGTGGCTGCTAATACAGGTTCAACTGTATATTTATTTTTTATGATGAATGGGACTGTTCCATATTCTAGACTTGCTCTTCTGAAGTGTTTCATTTTTAACTTTTTTTCTTTTTTAACTTTGTTTGTTCGGAGGATATTAAGAAAAATAAAATTTTGCAACCATAATAATCTGAATGCTAGCAAAAAAAAGTTCAGGATCACAACAAAAAATGGGGTATGTCGGGTTACTACCAGTTAGTGGAACTGGAAACAAGTAACTTTTTTATTAGGCCTAATACTTAAAGTACTCTTTCTGATTTTTAGACCATGGGGCTTGACCAAAGATTTTCCAAAAAGCTGGACTCTTCCAATACAGAAAAATATATTATTATCAGGCCTTTTTTCAGATGATGGGGAAGGGCACTAATATCATACTTTGGGGAAAATCTGACCATTTTTTACATTGGGGAAAGAAAAATTGTGGGGTTAACAACAGATTTGAGGAAAATTGCATGAATTTAAAGAAATTTTAAGAGATGAAGACTCCTATGAAGGGCCCCTGATAAAGAATAATATACATTATCATAAACCAATAAGAGGGGCTCAGAAAAGATTTTGACCTTTTCAAACAAATTGATGTCCATGACTCCAGCTAACAGTTTGGTCTTAAAATTATTTGTAATTAGATCCAGGGCTTTTTTTCCAGAAATTGGGAAGAGGCCTTAGCCTTTCATTTTGGGAAATTCAAGCGCGATTTTTGGCAAATTGGGAAAGAAGTGGACTGATGTTCAAACAACAAACAAAAAGTACACATTAAGAACTGCATTTATGTCATTCATTCAGTATTACAGTCAGAGTCATATTACAAAGGCAGCTGCCTATTCTTAAACGCCTTGAAAAGGTCAACAATCTTGTCGAAATCCTCCTCTTGTGGTGTGCAGGCATTGAGCCTCATCAAGGCATCCAGTTGTTGAGTGGTCAGTGAGGTTCTCAAGAACGTACACAAGTCATTCATGAGACTGAATGACCTCTCAACAACTGCAGTGCTCTGAGGGATCAACAATGCCAGGCCATATAAATCCACAACTCTTGGGAAGCAGGCTTTCAGTCCCATGGAAATTTTAACTCATATTTAATAAGTACAGCTTTACGACCATCATATGTTTCAAGATGATCAACTGATACAGGTTGGGTGGGTGATGGACTGGCTGTCAATAAATTTCCTTTATCAACTGTTACACTGGAGCAAGATTGATCAGGGGGTAATGTTGGAGACAAACTCTGTAGACTGTCAACAACAACAGATTGTGTAGATTGACTTTCTGGACTGACACTGACGACAGACGACTGCCTGAGAAGACTGACTTTCTGGACTTACACTGACGACTGATTGTGTAGATTGACTTTCTATTTTGCTTTTTTTCACTCCAAAGTCAAAGAGACTTCCTTGAATTTTTGTACCGGCTCTTTTTACCGACTTCACATAGTATTTCCCGTTATTAGACGGCATTTTCCTCTTACCGGATGTTTACATCGTGCACTTGTTTGGAAAATTGAAATACGATTATTTTGTTGGAATAATTTGGCTGACCCAATTACAAATATCGCATTGTGATTAATTGTATTAAACTTGAAAAAAAAATAAAAAAATTATACGTTCAAGTGCAACATTTTTTGTAAACTTAGCCTATAATTATCAATAACGTTAGCGCATTTATTTGGTTCGACTGCGTACAAAAACAAAAAATCGGCGATCGAAACACGTGCAGTCGAATCGAATCCGAATACTATTTTTAGAATCACCTTTAACATAAATAAAAACAAATAAATTTTCAATAAATACATTCTTGCCTTTCTAAAAACTCGTATCCAGGAACTATATATATTATAAATTAATTTTTTTATCAATCAGGACATGTATGTAGATAGGCCATTTTTGTTGTTGATTTGACCTATTTTCGATACCTCAAAGTTGAAGAGTATTTACATAAATATTTGCATTGTCTCGCGAGAAGTCATATGATTAAATGCAGAAGGAAAGATTCAACTAAGAGACCTCATTAAATCTCTGTTGCTCTGCAGAATGTAAAAGTAATTAAAAAACCTACTTTTATTATAATGTTATAAAATAGATTTAATCAAAATGTCTGATTAAGACATCTTTATTTATAAAAATTGATATGGTCGAAAGAAATGTAGGATGGCTATGATGTAAACAAACAGTTATGTCAAATGAACAATGCGCGCGCACAGTAACATATCGTAAACGTACTTACTAGAAAAGGCAAACAATGTGTTTCGCTTCAACAGTGGAAGAATCACGTGCACAGACATTTGGTGTAAAAAATATGAATGGCAGTTGGGAAATTAATTCTTTATTTTGGGAAATTTGCTGATAAAATTGGGAAATAATAAGACTTTTTTGAATTGGGAAGTCACCGAATATCGGCCTCAGTTATATAAGGTAAAAAAGCCCTGAGATCATGGTAAAATTGTGTTAGAGAGCAAATGGTAAAGAGAATCAATTGCTTTAAATATAAAATATATGTCAAAGAACAGTAAATAAAAGTCGGAATTACAATCTTCGGTTTTAATTCTGTTAAAGAATTGTAGTTAATCCTCTTTAAAGAAATAATCCAATTATTAATCAAATAAATATTGTTGAATCATTGTATACATTACACAGAACATTGTGCTGCTTTAGCATGTCAGATAGTTAAAGACTCGACTGTAGTATGATAGTATTGTACTAAAAGTCTAAAACTCACAGTGGTCGCAAAGATGAGAATCAGGACAAAGTTTATTCTCAGTTGTCATTGTTGACTGCTGTCTTTGTTAAATTTGGCATTATAATATTTAGAGCTGTTGGAAAAATGGTGCAGACATTTGCCTTTAATATTCATCACTAGAAGTATGTTCCTTCAGTAAAAAGACTATAGTTATACTGGCATGATTTCTTCCTCTGATTTTGAATTCACCTGGTTTGAATTCCAATAATAGTACAGTAATTTGCATTAAATAATACACACAATCTTTAGAATAGGTAGAAAATGTGCTCCACCATTCTTGTTTTGTAAAATGAATAATCGGGTGAAAAACTCAGTTGATATGTATTATCATCTTAAATACTTTCTCTTTTTGTCAAGAAATATAATATTTAGGTATTTTTAAGAGAAATAAGAATGATGAAATTTGCTACTAAGTTTTATGCGACACTTTAACAACAATCATTTCTGATTGAGCCTGTTTAATCTCAAGGACTAAGGAAGCATCAATATATTTGAATTGTTAAGGTGTGTTTAAGAGTGATGTCACACTATTTGCAATAATCATCATGGATATTTCATATCATCATATTTAGCTACATTTATTATCACAACTGAGTTGGTAGGAAATTGGTAGTGACATTGACATGTAGATAGTAGTCAACATAAAAAATCTCTGACCTTTAGGCCATTCTTGGCTGTTATGGTATCAGATGAAACCTCATCACCCTCTCCATTTCCATTCATATTTGACCCATTGAGAGGGTGCTAAATAAAGTGGTGATTTGATACATTCATCACTTTTACCCAGAGGCACGTTATACAATTTCAGGGTTGAATGGTGGATAATAGGGGATTTCATGGATGGCAGTTAGAGAGGGGGTTTAGCTCTGCTAAGTGGTCAGTTTGCACAATGGATTAGAGGATGCATTTAGACTGTTGCAGCATGGGCCTTGGTCCAGACTAGCCTGGAAAGCTATTGTTTTCTATATGCTTAATAAACTGGTCAAACTCACAGGCTAACTTTACTTCATAATGATTGAATTTCCAAATTTAGAGCTTCCTAGTTATGAAATGCATTGATTGATAAGGTTTTGATATGGATCCATTCATTTTTTTGTTTGGGTCATATTCGTGTTGGTTCCTTATTCAAAACATGATTTGAGGTTTAATTTTGGTCTATCTGCACGGTCAGACTGCAATATGCGCAGACCCCTGGAGTTCCAAACATTTAACACAGTTACTTATATAACCAGCATATAAACGTGTTAAATAATGGCAGTGACAACTGTAGACAGGGAGGTGTAGGCATGTGTTTGCTGATAAGCCATGCGTTATACACTGCTTTGTAAGCAGAGAAACCTGCTATCCTGGTGTAAACGGTAGGGCTGAACACTCAAGTCAGCTGTTTCCATTGAAGGCCCCCTCTGCACGCCTCTCTCATGCTGTCTGGTATGTCAAGGATTTTGGAAAACACCCTTCAGTTGTCATGGTTACTAATGTGCCGTGCACCAGATGGAAGACTGGGTGTAGATAAAGAAAGATATGAGCAGAGATAAAGAGATAGGTGATACAGGAACATGTGTAGAAAAGGGTGTAAACACAAGTGGCCACTTACTAGGCATGCCTGGGTGTTAATCATCACTGGCCACTCAGATAAATTTCTAACCTCTCAGAGAGTGTCTGGAAGCTAACTTCCTCCCTCACCCTGCCATGATGCAAGCTGTGTAATTAAATTACATGCCATCCTGGTTAGACTGGGTCTTGGTTTATCTGACCTGATTATTACCTTCTGTGGAATGGGTGAAAATCTTCAATTCATTCTTATCACAATCATTTCTATTATTTTACTCTTACTATATACCATAGAAATGCCTGATCAGAGTGAAACCAAGTCTTAATATGTTTACAATGTTACAGTTAGTGTAAACTTTTTTAAACCAGAAAATTACTCACAGGCTGATCTGGATTTACACTGGTTCATTTACCGTCCCCAGCAGCAGAGTGCTCCAGAGTGGGTCAGGGAGGTCCTCACACAACACTAAAGTCATTAAAAATTGTACTGGTAGTAGACATTAGGTCTCCAAATGAACCAAAATTCTGTTGGTGGGACGTCAAAAAAAAAAAAAAAAATCAAGTTAACATCACAGGTATTTTTGTTGGATAGGACTTAACATGGGTCTTGGTTTGCATGGCAGATTTTTTAATGAGTCATTGGTTACCTTGTATATTGTGCTGAGATTCATTGATATTATGACAAATTGCTGTTCAGTGATGCCCTGAAGAATCATTTCTAGTTAGAGGCCACCTACTATGGTAAACAACCCTAAATTCATTATGTACATAGGTGGAATTGAATAAGGAGTTGTGAAATGGTTTAAGCACCATAATAGCTTGTAATACAGTCAAATATTTGTTCACCATTCTGCTGCAATCTGTTAAATCCCTGCTAAGTAGCTGTTGGACAGTGGGTTGATACAGTTTGATTTACTGTGTGTACCTCTCCATTGTGCAAGTGGGGAGGCATTGTGACACCTTTTGTAAACCGTTTGGCTGGACAGTGTATTTGTCTTTTTCTAAAGCCTGTAGTGGTCCTTTCTACTAAATAACACCTGAACGTAAACAGGTGTACCTGATTGGTAATGGTGATTTTTGTGGCATAACTTAAAAGGATTGTTTACATAAGATGGATTTTGCAAGACTACAGAAAAAAATTATTTTACTTTTATATTCTTAATCATATCACTTACATAATTGAAGTTAATAAACCAATAATTACTCAATGGGCACTTATCTTGTTACCTAATTCATTTAAGAAATGATAGATAGGTGACTTCCAACTCAACTATTTCTAGTCCACACACCATGCACTTTATTAATAACAACCATTGAATATCTGGCACTGAACAGATAAAGAAAGTATACATTGATAAAAATGTTCATCTTCCCACAAATGCCAGTTGTTGAGAAGTTGAACATTAGTTAGCCTAAATTGGAATGCTGACAAAGTGTCGGATACCATGTAGATATTAATTTTGTTACATGTATAAATCAAATAAGTCCATATGGCAGTATGGAGAAATAGCTGAAATACTTCAGGCCAGTATGAGTAATGGGGAAGATCTGCTGGAGACAGTAGCTCCTAGTACATGTCATGATACAATCCTGTGTCTGGTCAGGAAGCCCCAGATGGCACTTGACATCCGACCACACAGTAAACATACGACCCTTCTTTTCATATTTGTCAGTTGATATCTGACACAAGTGGCTCATGGACAACTCAAGTGCGTCTTATTTTCTCTTTCTTTTTGAGACATCTCATGTCAGGATATGGGGTCTATTTTTGAGTCAACACAGGCATACCTCTGAAGTGCTTGTGATTGAAACAGAGAAGGCATTTAATCAAGTACAGGAAATGCAATATATTTTTGGGACATGTTAAGTAAATAAAAAAAAAGAAAGTATGTTATCTGAGTGTGAGTTTATTCTTGAAATATATACAACCCAATGACAGTTTTAAATTGTCTATAGATGTGAATGTGTATAGCTTTGTTGTTTTTCTTTTTCCAACCTGTAAGGGTTTCAATATTTGAAGATCATGTAGCTAGATCTGCGCAAAATCCAGCAGTCAGTATAAGAAATTTGGACGAGCCAGGCTGATGTTACTGCAAAGAAATCAAATTGAAATATTTTTATTACCAGACAAGTGACCATTTTTTAATTTAACATATATATATTGAATGGCCGCAAAATACCAAAGTTGTAAAAAAATGGTACTGGTATAGATCCCTTATGCTTAGCACTCAGCATACAAGGGTAGTCCAAGGACTAATTGTCCCAGTGTCAGGATAATGTGACTGGGTGTGCCACAGTGGTATCATGCCACATGTCTATATGGTGTGATACTGCAGTGTCGCAGCACTACATCCGTCTCAAGTAGACATCGTCTCTAAATGACTGAAATACTGTCGGTGGGACGTTAAACCTAACAAACAAACATTAAAAGAATGTTAAAATTATTCCTGAAAATTATGGTAGCTACATATATTTTTTTTTTATTTAGATGACTTGAAATTCATATATATTATATAAAATGTTTTATCTTTAAACCACAAGAGAAGGGTTTTGGAAGAGTAAATTAGTGCGCACATCTTCGTCATTCAAGATCCATATCTATTATAGTTGAAAAATTTTTTTAGGCTGCATAAAAACAGATCAAACTGTTTAAATATTTGTGTGTAATATTAAGATATAATAAATGTTCCACTTTAGGCTTAGATGTTTTATTTTCCAAACCTTACTTCTGATCATTTTAAACTGAGGTAACTTCAGTTTTTTACATTCTTACTTGCAACACTAAACTATGTCTGTAACTAAGCATAGCCAGTTTGCATAAGGTAGATTTCTGCCTGAATTCTGATGAATAACAGAAATTGGCAGTGAATGCAAGATGTTATGCCAAAGCTACAAGCTTGCTTCAAAGGTCAAGGTGGGTACCTGTAAAACATTCTGTTCTGCTTATTTCAGGAAATGCTATCACCAATACAAAGCGGTGCCAGAAACATATTCCCCTTCCCTTTTCCCCTATACAATGGTTTTGATTTAAATCAGTCAGTCTATGAAAATAAACATTCTTTTACCATGATATAGTTTCTTCATTAAACAACTGTTGATAAGATTAATTTAAATAATTGTATGTGTTATGTTTAGAAATATGAAGTACATACAGGTTCTATTTTACTTAGGAATGACAGAAAAGATTCCATACCCTGAAATGCCACCCCACAAAAAAAAAAATTGATAAAAAAAAAATTAGATAAACATTGGAACTCATATCAAATATGAAGGAATAATATTCAAAGTGCTACTACAATGTAAGCAGTCTTATGACATGCAAGTGATTTCCTTGTTTCTCCGTATTTTTTTTCTCCCTATTTGTTTTAAATGTTATCTTCAAGTTCATTATTGTAGGATAAGTCAAGGTGACAGGTTTGTATTTTACTGATAAATAGTTTGCTTGTCTTCTTTCATCAAATTGCATAACTGAAAACTTCTAACAGTTGTAACATAATGCCCTGCTGATGTCTGGATGATAACTCCTAATCACACTTGAAAGAGAAACTGCACTTTGGTGTAGAAATTAATGCATAGCAACAGCCCATAAATCTTAGCATGTTAAGTATTTGTGTTTTATTTTACAATTAATTGATTAAGTGTTCCATGTGATGGCCTACTTAGAAATATAAATGATGTTGAAAGCATACATTCTATTCTACCCACCCTTGGTGTTTCTTACATCATCTCTAATCTGACAGCTGTAGGTAGGAGGCTCCAACCTAATTTTGTTCAAGTCAGGCTTACATCAAACAGTGTTGAAATGTTTTTTAAAGGTAACATAAAGGACAGTAAAGAGGTGATCAAACATGTGGAAGTATATCATGTAAACCAGTAAGCTGACTGAGTAAGCTCAAATGTTTATGGGTGGAAAAACGTGTACTTGTCATCATGAAGGGGTGTTCGTTGATACTGGTTCTCTCCCCCTCAACCCCCACATACACACTTTTTTCAGTCTGTGTATGCCTATATCATGTTAGAAAAATGGCTGCCAGGTGCAGGGCTAATTTGCCTAATATGTATATAGTGAATCTTAAAATGACATCTCTGAAATCACTGGACGGAATTTGATTAAATTTGGCAGGGATGATTGTTGGCAGAAGCTTCACAAAGTTGCTGAAATTGTTCCGATCCATAAAAAAACATGGCTGCCAGGGGCGGGGCTAATTTGCCTTATATGTGTATAGAGTGAAATCTTTAAATGACATCTCCTCTGAAACTGCTGCACAAAATTTGATAAAACTTTACAGGGATCATCTCCTTCAAAACTACTGGCCAGATTTCAAAATGTTTTAATACAGACTGTTGTTCCTTGGGTAACCGTACACTCAGGTGAGCGATATGGCCCTCTTGTTGACTATTATTATATACAGGGTATGTGAAGGGCAAGAATTGAAATAGATTTCATTTGATTTACTAACAAGCAATTTGAATAGTCGAGCGTGCTGTCCTCTGACAGCTCTTGTTAAAGCAGCTTGTTCACAGATGATCGTAAAAAAAATTAAAATATTCTACACTTAATGTTACTTTCACTCTTTGTTTCCTGATAACATGGCATTGGAAAACGCTATTTTCGCTAACACCTCTTTGGTAAAATTTGGTTAGATATTTTATGAAGAGAAAAATTATTAATTCTTCATTCATTCATCTTTTATGAAGAGGAGACTTAATTCATTCATTCAAAGTTTGTGTGTGTGGACTGTCAAGGGGAAAGTATTTATGTACAAAATCCTTGTTTTTTAAACACATAAATTTATTTGTTTTTATACACCAAGCACAGAGTCAAAGGTCCACAATAAAATGATAAGTCTAAACAATCTTTTGATATAACACAAAGTCACTTTAGATTGGAAATCCAAATTTCATGAGGTAGTCCTCAGTGTAGTGACTTACAATTTTTTTCTTATTATTATTCTCACTTGCTGCTTACTCTCTCTCTCTCTTTCTAAGACACACCCTCAAAACTAAATGTTTATCCAATCAAATCGCTCATGGTGTGAAATCAAATAAAACATCAGATTACTAAACTTTGGCTAAAAGTGCATCCATAGCCAGAAACTGAGGAAAGTAATTAAATCCAACTAAGATAAACACTGGCACTGACCACAACCGGCCCTGTCAATTTAAATGACATATTAATGGCTGAACACTGGAACATTGGTGTTATTCTTATCAAAGTCAAAGCAGTGCCATACAATGGCCTAACCAAAGAGATCTGGAGTCGTAATTGCTTATTTTCAATATCTTCATAATATTGACTAAGATTAAAATTATTAGACCCAACAGACAATCATTTTGATACCAAACAGCAATGGGTAACATTGTTATTTCATATAATTTTGATATAGAGAAGCAAACATAAAAATGTAATGAAATATGTTACTCTTTTGATATCAGAAATTTCAAAAATATGTATCATAATAGATATACAATACAGTATCCCCAAAGCAGGAGTTTACAGTGTCACTTGACATGTCCCGCAACATGGCATCTTCACCAGTTCAGGGTAGTGAATTCGTAAGTTCAGTCTGTGAGATTACCATCGGTGAAGGAGCTGCCCAGTGATACTTATCTGATTTCGTTAAACTTTGCATCCGGCATCCGTGTGAATAGGTTCAAATCACCGGGGAGTAATAATTATTGAGTGTTGTATAAGATTTAATTGATTGTGGTATGGCATGCATATTTAAATTACAAGGGAAATTACCACTCTTGTCAAATGGATTCTAAAAGGGTTCTTAGCCCATATATAAGTTGAAGAAAGGATGAAAATAACAAAACTCATCATTATTTTCTTTTTTCGAAGTTTATCTCATCAATTTTACTCACAGGATATAATCCTAAAACGTTTGAGTGGAGAAATTTTAAAAAAATAAGGATTTTTAATCTTTCTAAAAGTTTATAAAAGAAACTACCGTAATGATAATAAAAATATATTTTATGGTCAGCTTGGTTTTTTTTTTTTATAAAATTAATGATTAATTGAAATAACTTCTTTGATTATTCAGGATAGTTAATTAAGCATCTGGAATGATTGTTCAACCCTCCTTATCAATTATTCTACTATCCACTACTGCAGGAATTCCACATCGCATACATCGCCATCAGGATGGGCAATTCACCCCGTCCTGGCATTTGGGCCCTTGAGAAGTCCTCTGACTACGGTGAGACCTGGGAGGCATGGCATTACTTCGCTGACACGCCGACCGACTGTCGCAAGTTCTTCGGTGTAGACGCAGATGAGTCACCGTCCCGGGATGATGAGGTTCTCTGTGATACATCCTTCTCCAAGATTGTGCCACTGTATGATGGAGAGGTAATGGCTTTGAGGGATCACTAAGTTGACTGTTAACAAAGTACATACCGTTTTAAACCATGGTGTACAATAGAAAGGGCTAATCAGATTGGAAATACTTTCAGTCTGTACTCCTGATTTTCAAGTTCATGAGGTTAAAGGAAGAACATAATTCTGTTTGTCTTGGTGATCTAGGTCATTTCCTTGAATGGTCTTCTGTCATGAAATAGACAAACTTTCATCATCTTATAGTTCAGTTTAGATTGAAGGGAAAAGGAAATGAGGCCACATTTATACCCATCTTCCTGTAAGTTTGCTTTAACAGTAAAACAAAGTGAATACAAACTCATCCTTAATTTTTATACCCCGAAACAAAGTTTGGGGGGGTATATAGGAGTCACCCGGTGGTCGGTCGGTCCAGCGGTCCGTTGCATTTTCCTTGTCCAGAGCATAACTTGAAAAGTACAAGTTTGATTTCAAGACAATTTCATACAATGGCCAACCACAATATGAGGAAGTGCAGTGCACAAGAACCATAACTCTATCTAGAGTAATTACAGAGTTATTGCCCTTTGTATTTTTTCCTTGTCCGGAGTATAACTTGTAAAGTACTGATTGGATTTCAAAACAATTTCATACAATGGTCAAGCACAATGAGAGGAAGTGCAGTGCACAAGAACCATAACTCTATCTAGAGTAATTACAGAGTTATTGCCCTTTGTATTTTTTCCTTGTCCGGAGTATAACTTGTAAAGTACTGATTGGATTTCAAAACAATTTCATACAATGGTCAAGCACAATGAGAGGAAGTGCAGTGCACAAGAACCATAACTCTATCTATAGGAATTACAGAGTTATTGCCCTTTGTTACTTTTCCATGTCCAGAGTATAACTTGTAAACTACTGGTTGGATTTCAAAACAATTTCATACAATGGTCAACCACAATATGAGGAAGTGCAGTGCACAAGAACCATAACTCTATCTAGAGTAATTACAGAGTTATTTCCCTTTGTTACTTTTCCATGTTTTTCTTGTCCTGAACATAACTCGAATATTATACATGGTATATACTTGAAACTTAAAATGTAAACAGATGGCGACTAGGAGAAGTGCAGTGTCCAAGAACTGTAACCTTATATTTTTAAACTACTGTGACAAACAACCATTATTGACTCTCTATCAACTTTAAATAAAAACTTTACTTACTTATTACTATCACAACCAGTATACTATGTATACAGGTTCTTATCTATGCTCTGCCTGAAGTCTGGCTTCTCCTGCATTAAAGTATTTTGCGGGGGTATTAATCACCTTCAGTGATAGCTCTAGTTTGAATTGGCGCTTTCTTTCGTCAGTCTGATTGCCAGTCAGTTGCAATCTAATTATGGGGTCTATTAATTTATTGCCAATCAAAATAATATTTAAATTAATGTGCATGGAATTGAAAACAGTGAATTCCCCTGCACAGTTTGACAGGTAAGTTATGGATCAGTGCATGGCAGACAGGTTTGGATAAAAGGTGTGAACAGGTGATTAAACTGTATGTTGGGTCCCATACTTACTTTGGATAAAGGGTTATGTTTGAATAAATCAAACAAATAAAGGGTTGTAATATATATTAACTTTTAAAAGGAAAAATCAGGAGTGAAAGTTTGGTTTGGATAAACTACACTGACACATATTGTAGGTTAAAGTGCACATGTATTTTATCCATTATCATGGATTTGCAATTATGTATGATGTATTTGCATTGTTAGTTATTTACATACTATATATTTATCAATTAAACCACCTCTATGTGAATAGAAGTATGTTTGTGCATGTATGATGTAATTTTATTTATATGTATCCCTTGTTCATCTTTTAGTTTCGCTTTCGGAAAAGATGAAATTGTTCAAGGGATTCAATATTTAGTATATGGTACAGTTATATTACTTGTTTATCTATGTGAATATTTCCAAAAGTTTTTTTTAAATAAGCTGAATAATCAAATAAAGTTATGAAAGTTATATAAAGGGTAGGCGTTGGATAACACATGTGTGAATGATCAAGGTCTGACTGTATATCAATCTTGTAATTGTGCTTTAAGATATACAAGGACTCTAAATGATGTTTATTCCTTTTCAGATCTTTGTTTCCCTGACAAACAACCGCCCAAATTATAACAACTTTTCCTATGCTGATGACTTGAAAGAGTTCATGAAGGCAACAAATGTTCGACTGCGCTTGATCCGCACAAAGACACTGCTTGGTCATCTGCTCGGTGTTAACAATCAGGACCCTACAGTTACTAGAAGGGTAAAGCTCAGATATTTTTTTTTTCAGCCCATGTTGGGAAAAGACTTAGCTGATACTTGGAGAGTTTGCGACTTTAAAGTTCTGGAATGGCCAATTAAGTAAATCAGCAGTAAATATTTCAAGAATTCAATGATCTTTTGAACCTTTTTCGATCTTCAAAATTACATATTCTTTAGGAGGAAATTATTGGCAATTTTCTGTTATGTAACTGAGGGAGGGGGGGGGGGATTACCTGAGATTTCTTTGTTGCATAAAACATAATGATAATAATAATTTCACTTTTTGAAATGTAATTTATTGGCACAAATTTCTTTCCAGTACTTCTACAGTATCCGTGACATCTCTCTTGGAGGTCGCTGTGTTTGTAACGGACACGCTAGCACATGTAACTACATTGACCCAGTCAGGCCAAACCACCTTATTTGCGACTGTCAACACAACACAGTGGGTGACCAGTGTGAGATGTGTGACGCAGCCAATGGTTTTGTACAGAAAAAATGGCAGCCACGACGGGCCAACAGCGCATTCATTTGTGAACGTTAGTATATCACAACATATCTTGAGTGATTCAGAGGATCATGTGATTTGTTCATCTTAAAAGCTGAAAAAACAGTTTCAGCTTGCATGTATTCATGAAAACGAAAGTTGCATATTGCAATGATTAGAATTTTCAATTTATATTTTACTTTTGATAAATATCCCATGTTTTTAATATATTACACACTTATATGGTGGCTGTTTGGTTAGAGCATCATCCCTGAAATCAAGAGGTTGTTGGTTCATGGCCGCAACATACCAAATGTGTAAAAAAATAGTACTGGTATAGCTCCCTTGCTTGGTGCTGAGCATGTAAGGGTATTTCCTGGACTGGTCAGCAAACAAACTAACATACATAATAAGTTACATGTAGTAAGTAATAATCCATATGATAAAACTCATTTTAATTAGTTACTTTGACAGTGTTTGCAGTAAATAAGAAACTTACATGAAAATACTAATCAATTTGAATCTTTTCAGATTTTAAATTTTTGTAGATTGAGTTAGGCTTTTTTCTCCTGTCTAAAAAGATGTTTACAGCTAGGGATAAGCTGGATGTGTGTTCTGGTTACAGCATGCCAGTGCTACGGTCGAGGGACAGGCTGCGTCTATGACCCAGAGGTTGATGAACAAGGCCTCAGTATCGACATACACGGGTTCTACAATGGTGGAGGTGTTTGTCAGCACTGTGGGGTAGGTTTGAAAGGTTTTGCCTATTATTGTGTTATGTATGAACTATAGGTTTTTTATGCCCATACTGTGAAAGGTGGGGGCATTTAGGTTAATTCTGCCATTTGCCATCTTTCTTTCCAGTATCACATAATCTTGTTGCGCATATCTCAAAAACTATTTGAATCAAAGTCAAAAAACTTTACAAGAATGTTTCACCAGCCTAGGGAGTTGTTGCGTCAGGGATAATGCATCTTGACATAGTAGAGTTATGGCCCCTGACTTAGTAAAAATGAACATTTCTATGGCACAGAATGTAAACTGTAGTGCTTGTTATCAGAGTTAAATTTGATAAGCCAGTTTATATGTCACTTGCTATAGGCAGAGATGACATGAAGGGATCACTTCTCCGTCATCTTTTTGTCAGTTTGTCTGTTAGACATTGTCTCCAAATGACTGAAATACTATCAATAAGGGTTAAACCCAACAAACAAACTTGCCTGTCTGGCTCACTTTTACCTTCACCCTTCTTTCCAAGGAACCCTTCTTGTTTACATTCAGAGATTTTTTTCCTTCTATATCTGGTACACATAAAAGGCCCCATTCACAATTTAGAGGGACCCAAATTAATTCACAATTCAAAAGTGTTTTTTTGATAGAGGCATTTTTTAAACCCTTTCAGGGTTCGAAATTTTTTTTCAAAGCCACTTGTCCTGCAGGACAAGTAGTTATTAAATTCTACTTGTCCAGCATGTTATGCCACTCGTCCAGCATGTTATGCCACTTGTCCTGCATGTTATGCTACTTGTCCTGTAGGACAAGTAGTTATTAAATTCGGACAATAGTTATTAAATGCCACTCGTCCAGCATGTTATGCCACTTGTCCTGCATGTTATGCCACTTGTCCTGCAGGACAAGTAGTTATTAAATTCTACTTGTCCAGCATGTTATGCCACTTGTCCTGCAGGACAAGTAGTTATTAAATTCTACTTGTCCTGCATGTTATGCCACTCGTCCAGCATGTTATGCCACTTGTCCTGCAGGACAAGTAGTTATTAAATTCTACTTGTCCTGCATGTTATGCTACTCGTCCTGCAGGACAAGTAGTTATTAAATTCTACTTGTCCAGCATGTTATGCCACTCGTCCAGCATGTTATGCCACTTGTCCTGCAGGACAAGTAGTTATTAAATTCTACTTGTCCTGCATGTTATGCTACTTGTCCTGCGTTTATTGCATTATTTTCAAGATTAACTTAGCAGCTTGAATTTAGTTATAATTGTAATAAATCTTTATTAATTAAGTTAATACTTATATTAAAAATAATGCAATAACATTAACTAGTTTCCAACATAAGATGATCTACTTTTGAAACTCGTCTTGTATAATAAGTTGTGCTCTAGGCCCAGTAAAACGTGTTTGCTGTAATTTTAACTAGAATTTATGGATTTAAACATAATGCCTACGCTTTTTTCAGAATCTTTTCTCTTCTGTATTCTTTTTTTCTAGGAGCTTTTTTGGCTTTACTCTCTCTTCATATATTTAAACATTGCACCCTTCTTCATTTTCGAAATTCAACAGACAACTACGGTTCGTTCGATTGAACTCTTAGTTGTGTGTGACATATTCACTCACAACTATAGTACCTACATTCTGAGCATGCGTTTCATTTACGTGAAACCCAAATAACCTCTCAATTTTGTATGAATGATTAAATGACTGAACAAAATTCTACAACACAGGTATGCTTAAGTGTTGAAAACTCAATTTTGAGTTAAAAAAAAAAATATGTAAAGCACACAATAATTGTGTGTGGCATAAAAGCAGAGAAGAACTAATTTCTCTATGATGTTGTGTTCTGTCACTTTACCATGCGGTAAATATAATATAATTTCTTTTGATGCAAAGGTGGCTTGAAGGTGAATGAGGATTGTGGATGTGCAGGTATCCGTCATTAAGTGGTGTTACCATGATCCATATAGAAAGCTTTAATTCCAGTTCAAATCAGTGTAACTTACTAATAAGTAATAATCACATCAAGCCAATGACCTCAGATACCTCCAGGGCTTATTTCTGCACTTTCAATGGTTGATACCTGTATATCTGCTATCCAAAGTTGCTTAGGAGCAAGCCACTGATATTTGCATCTATAAATATAGACTGTGCCTTCGCTCAGTTATATAAGATACGGAGAGTTCAAACCAAAGCACTGATAGCCCTGAGAGAACTGTATTGTTGAATTTCTTTAGTTTATCAAATTAAATTCAATAAACAGGTGTAACATTTTCAAGAAATTGACAAAAAACCTGCTTTAACTTTGCGTTAACAAGGTCATTACAAGAAATTAAAGATGACCGTACCATTTGTTTAACGCACTGTTAACAATTAGCACATCACCAATGTTACTCACCCTATTTCTATAGCCTACAATTTATAAGATTTATATCAAATATGCATATCTAAATCAAAAGGAAACAAATTTAAAACAACAATCATTCATATTTTTAATATTAGTTTGGTATCTGGCAAAAACTAAGTTACCCTGCGTATCTGCAGCTCGTCAAACCCTCTTCCACTTGAGACACACACAACTTCAGTGCCTTCAGCACTTTGATTAATATTAAAGTTTATTTTTCAATCAGTTTAAATAGCATTTTGATCCAAAATATTAAGATAAAATTGGATAATTATGATACAGTCAACCCTCGTTACACCGGCAGTATTCGTAAATCTCAATTTTGCTGGTGTATCGAATCTGCTGGTGTAATGAGCGAATCTATTTTCCTATTTACACATCCCACCACCCACTTAACCGTAATGTTGATTTCGGTAAAAGGAGATTTTTTATATAATAAATGCTAAGGCTAATATAACTGTTATGATGCATATGAATTAATTTTACACGTATTTCATGTATCGTGTGTGTGTGTGATTTGTAAATAAACTTTGTTTTACCTGTAAAATTATACGCGTATTCATGCTTTACCCTACTTTGTAAATATGTAGATGCTACTTGTATATACAACTTCCGGTTAGGTATAATAGCTTACGAACATACTTATATCGTAAAGGGAAAAGACAAAATAAACAACAAACACAATGGTAGGTTAAGATCATATTTTTTTTAATAATTAGATATGTTGTTTTTTTCAACAGAATTTCACACTTATTTCTCTATATCTAATCTTTGTAACAAATAATTCACACATTGGCCTCATCAAGCACATGCATAAGCAATGGAATTTCCCACCTAACACTCCATGTAACTTATCTTCATAATTAAATCATGATTTGATTCACACAAACTGTTCTCATTAAACAAAAATTAAATCTTAGGCTTCGCTGTAAAGAAATCCGTAAGCGTCACCTGGATATATAAAAATGTAACAATAATTATCAATAATTATAAATAGCGTTTATTGATTGGATATATTTAACTCATGTGCATCAAGAAATTATCTCTTCATTTTCCCATTGGTAGGTACAGTTAACTTTGTTGAAAATCATTACAAACTGACAACACGTTGATTGAAACTCGACTAAATTGGTAATCAAAGGCATATTGAAAGCCATGTAATAAACAAAACAAACTAATCACCTCATTAATTGATACCACTTAGCGATATCATCTGCAAACAAAAAATGTTTTTTATCTGTGTTAAAACAAACAAAAACTGACTACCACACCTATTTCAATCCCTAACAATGGTTATCTGTCTAATTAAAGGCAAGTTGTTCACACGCCTACTGGAGTGGCTTCCCATTTTTTACTCTCTCAAACAATGAAATCCTCCACTAAGAAATGCGGCACATGTAAACAAATGTTCAGCTGTAAAGACCATGTCAAGACCGTGTCAAATTGCAAACTAGCAACGGCATACACAATAAACAGGTGGTGTACCAGCAGGGGACTAGTTAATGCCTTTGGTGAAAATCGGCAATGATCAAAAGCTGTCCGTTAGGCTGCCGCTATAACAAAAAGTGATTACACAATGAAACAGAGATTCGTCTGCCGAAAATTGCTGCCAGTACTTGAAGCCGAATTTGCCATTGTAAAGGGAGAAATAAAGAACAAAGAAATCCGTTACATAACTTTTGTCCCGAATCCCGAATTTGCCGTTTTATCGAATGCCGATGTAATGATGGTTGACTGTATTAGAAGAAATAATCACTCAAAAAAATTGCGACAATAAACTCTGTGTGCCTGTTAATGTTTTATACAGTGCCAACCCAAAACACCGGCTATGTTTCTGGTTTTCTTTTGATAAATGAAACATATTTACTATGATCATTCTAGCAGTCTTCTACTTTGGCCATTTTCCACTCGTCCTGTTGGACGAGCAGGCTAATTTTTTCTACTCACTTTGCTTCAAATTTTACTTGAAGTACGAGCGGACGAGATGGAATTTTCGATCCTTGCCTTTCTACTCAGCTAAATTAATTTCAAAAGTGCTTCTCTTCCACTATATCTCATTTTCTTTAAAATATAAATATTCCCTACCATTGTACATAAAAATTACAAGATATTCTGTAAAAGCCCACATTTTCTCCTCACAATATCAGAAACTTTTCACAATTATGAGAAAAACAATACTAATTTTTCACAAATGAAGGGGTACTGTACCCATTTACAATACAAAGGGAAAAAAATCACTGACATTCGTCATTAACCATTTTTTTATTCTCATCATTGTTCTGTGTACTAATGTACACGGGATATAAATAGGTAAAATGTTGTCTTTCTAGTAATATATATATATTGTACTGAACATGGTAGGATAACCAAATATTGGTATCAATATTTATTGCTTGAAATGACCTTACTTTAATAATTTTCTCTGTAGTTCAACTCTACTGGTATCAACTGTGAGAAGTGCCTGCCAGGGTTCTACCGTCCATTCGGCACACCACTTACTGACCTTGACATGTGCCAGGAGTGTCAGTGTGACCCACATTACCACATCAACGAGTGCGAGGATGAGACTGGACAGTGTGTGTGTCGTCCAGAGTACACAGGATACAGATGCGACAGGTGGGCACACAGATCTTCACTTTTAACTTTATTTTTAACTGAAAAGGACTCTGGTCCTGATGGGCGAGTGGTTCGAGCGTCCTCCCTGGAATTAGGAGGTTGTTAGTTCGATCCCTAGCTGCAACATAACCAATGTCGTAAAAAATGGTACTGGTATAGCTCCCTTGCTTATAAGGGTAGTTCCAGGACTGATTAGTCTAGTGTCAGGGTTAGACCCAATAAACAAAGGTCCAGGTATTTCTATAACCCTGGTAACAGTGTCATCTGCAATGCCAGGGCTTGAAATGTTGACTATATTCTTGTTCCATAATATTAACTATCAAAATCCCATGTCACAAGTATCTGTTACTGTATAGGCCTGTGCCCTTGATTTAGGAATAATAGGTATGACATCTATTTCAAAGTCAGACAATTGTATAGAAATCAACAACAACAAACAAATCTTCTTTGGATTTTAGTTGGATTTTTATCATGTACACTCACTTTTCTTAAATTCATTAATATTACAATCAAATTATAGCCTAATTCTTCCAATGCATGAACATGTATATTTACAAAACTGCCTGTTTACAGCTGTGCTTTGGGTTACTATGGCTACCCAGACTGTATCCTCTGTGATTGCGATGTGAACGGTACAGAAGGCTCCGTCTGCCATGTGAATGGAGGCCAGTGTCCCTGCAAGGAGAACTTCGTGGGCAAAAAGTGTGACATGTGTCAGCTTGGCTTCTATAACTTCCCATACTGCGACAGTAAGTAGGAGCTATTGCTAAAACTGTAGGAATTGTATCCTCATCCACATTGGGAGCTGGAGGTCATGGGTCCGATTTCCGACCAGGATTAAACCATAGTCATTAAAAGTAGCACTGGTAGCTCCCTGCTTGGTGTGCAGCTCATATATAAAGGGTAGTTCCAGGATTTGTTGGCGCAGTGTTAGGATAATGTGACAAAATAAAATTGAGGCCCTCCAGGTGATTGATTTAAGAATTCTTATCTGTATCTGAAACTTCAACCTAGTTGCTACTGGAGGAAACCAGGGGCAAGTTGCATACACAAGTAGTTTCAATTAATTTCAATGTACTTTTCACTGAATTTGTATGCAACCAGATGTTGCCAAAATTAGTTTCGTGACAGAGGAAGGTAATCTTCAAAGGTGCCCACAAGATAACATGGTAACAAATATGGCCAACAAGGTTTGGGATTTTTATATTCAGAATGGATATTACTTATGTGCTCATTTACATACACAATGTTTTTTTTGTCGTTTCTGTTAGGATTTATAAAATGAGTATTCATATGCCAGTTAAATGCATTGATTATTTGCTGAATCTTGCAAATATATATTAGTTTCAAATTAAAGATAAATATTATCTACATTAGATGCCATCTTGAAAACACTTTCTTGGCAACCAGTTAGTAAAATAGTTACATAGAGCACGAAGAAAATGGGAATCTGTGATGTGCAGCACTTTGTGTGAGCAATTCGGCCCAGGTAAAATCAAGTGACTTAATGGTTTAAGATAAGCTTTTATACATAGGTGATGGATCAAGGGTCATATGGTCCTCTTGTCTAGATAAGTGAAATTTGTAAAATTGAGACAATGTCAGTGCTATTGATGATGATGGTGCTTGAGATTTTTTTTTAAACCATATAGACAATATTATTCTTTCCTTCTAGACATAGATGTTTTGACAGACATTTATTGTATTGCCCCTTCCTCTTTGTCATTACAGTGTGTGAGTGTGACCAGGTTGGTTCCCAGGATGAGTTCTGTGACCTTGAAACCGGCCAGTGTAATTGCCACATGAACTACGGCAGCAGGAACTGCAGCGAATGCGCACATGGATACTTCAACTTCCCAGACTGTAAATGTAAGTAACTCCTGCCTATTAACCATGGAATAAAAACATCAATAAAAATGGAATGAAAACAGCAACAAAATTAGAATGAAGACATCACAAAAAAAGAGATAAAATACAAAAAAATGACAAAAACAACCAAAAAAAAGCAAGCATATTTTTAATGATGGCCTCATCTTTAATGTTTTTGTTCTTTTTCTCACTGACTAAAATGTTAACTGTGTTGAAATCATTGACAATTTGGATGATTAATTCTATTTAAAATATAGAAATTAGATTGATGATTTCTTTCTTTCTGATTTACAAAAGTTTGTGTTCATCAAGAAAAATGAAGCAGAATAGAAAGCTTGTTCTTTTATTTGAAGTTTTAATAAATGATTGAAATTCTAATTAGGAATAAAAGAAATGAATATCAAATTCTTACTTTTGAATTCAGTTATCAAATCTTCTATAGCAAGCCCTTAACCCTTTCCCTCATAGAGGACACCATGAAAAGACCTATGCGAACAGCATAAAACCAGATCAGCCTGCGAGTAACTCGCAGGCTGATCAGGTTTTATGCTGTTCGCTGCTCCTCAGTGGTCTGGAAATGAGTATTTTGTAATTAAATTTGGTAAGATTTAACTGTGGTTTTCTGCAGATCAGGCTTTATGTGATACCTATTGAGGGCGTCAAAATGAGTATATATGAGGGAAAGGGTTATGGATGAATCAGAATTATCTTTGTGAAAATATATTTTTTTTAAATCAAACTGCTTGTGAAGAAATTATTGTATATATATTTTTTTATTCACTTAGTTTTAATGCATGAATATCTAAGGATGCATTCCAATGCTGGGTTGATTGAATATAATTGTAGGTATGTATATATAGTTTTAAAAGAGTGTTTGAATGACTCTAGACTATAGTTGAGATCTTAAGTTTTGTCCCTTTCACTGAACCTTTACCAAGATATTGTCTCTGTGTTTGGACAGTGTGCGGTTGTGACCCACAAGGTACTGTAGAGGAGGTGTGTGACAAGACGGATGGTATGTGCCTGTGTAAGGAGACATTCAGTGGAGAGCGCTGTGACCAGTGTGCTCATGGATACTATGCCTACCCAGACTGTATGGCTTGTGAGTGTAAGGAGCCAGGATCTACAAGTAACATTTGTGAGGATAGACAGGGCCAGTGTCAGTGCCGGCCCAACTTTGCCGGCAGAAATTGCGACCGCTGTGCTGCCGGTTATTACAGATATCCTGACTGTGTCCGTAAGTACCTTACATCCCGTGTTAATACCTGTATGAGTTAAGTGATGAGAAATCCAGACACTGCGAAGGGAAGTTTTATACTGAATTACTGACAATGAACGGCTTTGCACATATATATTACGAGACAAGAAGGTGGAGGTTGAGATGGTATAGTCATGTAGTCACAGAGAAACCTGACAACTGGGTCCGTAATATTTAGGGTTTATGGCCAGTTACTGGAATGAAACCCAGCAACAGACCAAAGAAGACATGGCATGCCACCCTAGAAAAGGATGCTCTGGGTAGAGACAATTAGCATGAGACTAAAAGAAAACGTCCACCCAAGAGGTCTAGATTCCAGAAACTAAATGACAGATGAATGAATCGGTAGACCTAGTTATTTTCAATTAGAAAAAGTGATAAGTGTAGTCTTCAAAAGCTTCAGCATTTCGCTCACTGTATAAGAATTACATGTTCTTTTAAAAAATTTGAGATATTAGCAAAATATTTGTGTTCCCTCATTTTCAAATGCAGGCAGTCTTTTCTTTTGTAGTAACATGTCATATATGAAATGGATAGGTTTGAAAAATATCATAACTCTTACTCTAAATTTGTTATTGTCTAGAATAGTTTCATAAGATACTGTGCTATGTTTCAGCCTGCAGCTGTGACCAGTATGGATCGTATGGGGAGTCCTGTGAACAAGAGACCGGCCAGTGTGACTGTCGCATGAACTTCCAGGGCCGCATGTGCTCCAAGTGCAAGGACGGGCTTTACAACTATCCTAACTGTGAAGGTATGATACAGTTGTTTATATAACTATGATAATAATGTAGGAAACAAAGTATAGAATAATAACCTAGGGCCTTAGAAAAATTTGTAGCGAAAACCCGCAGAGCCGAAAGTTTTAAGCAATCATTTTGGGACAGTTGTTTTTAATCCCCCGCTGCGAAGCGGGAGGGGGGTTATAGGAATGCCCTTCGTCAGTCCGTCAGTGTGTCCGAAACATTTTCGTGTCCGCTCCATATCTCATGAACGCTTGGACACATTTTATTCAAACTCGGCTAAAATGTTAACCTCATTAAGCTGATGTGCAGAAGGCATGAGGCGGTCACGCTGGCTCAAGGTCAAGGTCATACTTGAAGGTCAAATGTTATTTTCGTGTCCGCTCCATATCTCATGAACGCTTGGACACATTTTCTTCAAACTCGGCTAAAATGTTAACCTCATTGAGCTGATGTGCAGAAGGCATGAGGCGGTCAGTGGCTCAAGGTCAAGGTCATACTTGAAGGTCAAATGTTATTTTCGTGTCAGCTCCATATCTCATGACGCTTGGACACATTTTCTTTTTTCCTAAACATCCTTTTTTTTTACGTTTCCCATGTAAACTTGTCAGTAAACTTTTAATATATGTGCCTCCGAATTCTGAGATTCATACATAACTCCGGAAAGTTAAATTGTCTTAAACTGATCTTCTATGTCTGCTACAACCATGCCAGGTTAAGGTGAACATAATCCTATGACCAAACAAATTCTAATATTTGGCCAGCGGCGGGGGATATAGCTGTCCTTTGGACTGCCTTGTTCATGATTAATTCACTGTTATGACTGGACTTACAAAAAAAAATGGACAATTTAAAATCATCAACCTTCTAAGGGTAACACTTTTTCCATCATGCTTCTTTCAGCAGGTGACACATGACAACTTCTTGATAGATTAATTGCTTCTAGTCAGTAAAATCTAGATCAGATTGAAGCTGTGAAATTCATTGAAGAAGCAAGCATGTGTATATTTAAAAAAAAAATATATAAAAAATTGGAATTTAATTAACGTGACCGGCCCTGGTGGCCAAGTGGTTAGAGTATCCGCCCCGGGATTGTGAGGTTGTGGGTACGGTCCCTGTCTGCGACATACCAATACTGCAAAGAAAAGCTACTGGTTTATCTCTTTGCTTGGCGCTCGGCATATAAGGGTAGTTCCAGGACTGGTTGGTCAGTGTCGGGATAATGTGACTAGGTGTGGTATCATGTCACACGTCCTTGGCGTGATACTGCAGTGTGGCAGCGCTATATCTGTCTCAAGTAGACATTGTCTCCAAATGACTGAAATACGTTAAATTCATTGGGACGTTAAATCCAGTAAATAAATAAACAAACATTGTTAATGTGTCTATGTAATCTATAATATAACTGCATGTATTTCAGAATGCAACTGTAACCCTGCGGGTGCAAAGGAAGTGCCTGGTTACCCGCTGGGAGGATGTGGGGAGGTTCTGCTGGGTCAGCTTTGTGAATGTAAGGAGCAAGTGACCGGCAGGATCTGTGATACCTGTAAACATGGATACTGGAACCTGAACAGAAACAACCCCCAGGGATGTCAGGGTGAGTACAACACACTGTAATCATTAGTATCTGTTGTTGAGGGATGTTTGTAGTACAGTGGGACCTCTCAGCAGCAACATCTGCAGGAGTCATAGAAGTGTCGCTGCAGAGAGGTATTGATTGGTGCCCAGGTAAAACTAATGGGGTCAGGTGGGGCGGGGGAGTAAACTGTTGTTGCTATGAGGTTGTCGTTATCAAGAGGTGCCATTTTGGGAGGTTTGTCTGTATTGATAAGTTTGGAAACATTCTGCCTTGTCAGTTTATATACCTTAACTGAAATAGGAAATATGAAACACACAAAAAAAAAACAGAATTATCATATCAACAATAATATTTTCCAATCTCATCTTAAAATCATGATTATTTGGTATTTCTAATCAGATCAATCAAATAATTATTTCAGGAATTTGCAAGTGAATTTTCTTTGAATATATGAAGATGATGACTTATAATTTACTATGTTGTTTTCAGCATGCCAGTGTTCAGACGCAGGCAGTATTGGGGGTCGCAACACATGTAACATGTACACCGGTCAGTGTATGTGTAAGGTGGATGTTACTGGGCGCAACTGTGACAGGTGCAAGGATGGCTTCTTTGGACTGCACAAACAGAACCTGTATGGCTGTGAAGGTAGGAACGACTTGTTAATATACCAGATAATAAAACTTCATTTAGACACTACCTCAGTGATCACAGAAAACTTTCTACTCTTAAGCTTTAAATAGACCACTATCATTGAAACCAGTTTTCAGATTAAAATCTTCGTATTGAGATATAACTATATCTTAGTTGATTATTGTGCATGTTGAAGCTGAAATCTAATGTTTCTTAGCATCTGATTTAGGCATATCTCATTTGATTATCGGTATTTTTATTTTGTATCCACTATTTGTTCATCCAAGAATAAACCTCAGGTATCGAAAAATGTTCATAAATTGAAAGTTAGAAAATCATAAGGCAATGTAAAAATAAGTTGAGGGTGCCATATTACACATACAGAAGTGTGCTGTGTTACAGAGAGAGATATCTATATAAGGCAATCCATTACCAAAATGAAAGCCAATATATTATGGTCCAACATTCAGTACCAATCCTTTAGATGACTTTTGTACATAGGGCTGACCTTAAACAATTCTTTGTTTGGAGTTACCCGACCCACATTTTTTTAGTAGGGTAGGTAGGTAGGTATTTTTTTTATATTTTTTTTTATCTGACACAATAATTATGGAAAATTATACTACTGAAGTGAACATACCACATGATTAAACAAATACTTGGTATATTAAAAAAAAAATTCCATAGAAACTCACCTATAAGACTATTCGTCCATAAGACTGGACCCTTTTCTCACTCCCCTAATCTGTGGGTTTATGCTTTGACCCTCTTATAAGACCGGATAAGAAATCCAGAATGCATCATGAGCAGTAACATTGATTCACATGACTGTTAATATAGAATAATTTTACCTAGTAAAAACTACTATGGATTTTATACTCATATTGCTGTCTCTCATAAATGTGTTTATGTGAAAAATAAAAAACACGATTTAAATAAGTAATAATATAATTGTAACTGAACTGTCACTAAGTCTCCCAAACGAAGTTTTTCCTTAGACAATCATACATGAATGGTTATTGAGAAATTGAGTGGGGCCCGACCCCCAGATGACCAATGTGAACATCAAAGATGTACCATTCAATCCATCTGATCATGAGGAACAAAAATATATATAGTTTATGGGTGGGGATCTCAATGGTGTTTGAAATAAAGGTCAGGGATAAAACTGACTGGGTGGGGCCAGACCCCTTTGTGACCCCCCCCTGGGGACACGAAAGAAGTACCATTTAATCTGTCTCATCATGAGGAACAAGAATATATATGATTTATGGGTGGGGATCTAAACAGTTTTTGAGATATAAGGTCAAAGGTTGAAAATTTGAAATATTTAACCAAAATACATTTTTTTATGCAAAAAGCCATCTTTGAGGGGGTGGAGCCTGACCCCCAGGAACCCCCCATATACAAAAATCTGGGAGGCACCACTACACCTTGAGGACTGTAATCATATGAAGTTTTGTAAAGATATGTCGCGCAGTCTCTGCGATATAGCCCATACAAAGTTGCAGGCATGAGAAAGAAGAAAAGTGGAGTATAAACAATAAGTCAGTTTGTTTGGGAGACCTAATAATCACTGTGCGTTTCTTACCAGTTTCTTGTACTTATTTCATTCAAAAGTTGTTTTCAGTCATAGTCCCAAAACATCTCTTACATTGGGGGAACAGAGGGCTATGGTGTCACATATTCTTATAAGCACATAAACTAAACCTCTGTAAGGTGCAATATGATTCAGGTAAAGGGAAAAAGCAGTGTCAACTGGATGAGTAGATGTCTGTGTATTAATTATGTGGTGAGAAGCTGTCAATTATCCTGAAAGGAATGCTTGCAAAAGTGTCACCAAATGTACCAATCTTTGCCCCCTCCACTGATTTCAGTTTCACCTTGTGTGACATCTACTCTAAACACTAGAAGAAATTAACATACTGCAGTGCTCAGTAAAGTTCAAAGGGTGTGAAACTGACACAAGCCAATGTGCTGTTTCCTTTTGAACTCTGGAACAGCTTCTTTGATATACTGCTTATCAAAACTTAAAAGAGTTTTGTGTTAGCAGTTGTTTGAGTTTGGTTTATAGCAGCTGTACACCTGGACATTGCCTGTTGTGTAAGAGTTCTTTTTTTTGCAACTGCTATATAATTATTATGACTTCATGTGTAGGATAGAAATAAGGGGGTACGGACAATACCCCCTCCGGACAATTCCCCCTTAGGACAATACCCCCTCGGACAATACCCCCTCAGACAATACCCCCTCGGACAATATGCCAGGGTGGACAATACCCCCTTCATATAAAAATTATATTTTTATGCATTAAAATATTTATTTATGATATACATGTATAATAAAGCATTAAATATTGTCTCATATTTATTTATTATTAACTTTATAAAATGACTTTAAAAAACATTGAGGGGGAATTGTCCTAAGGGGGAATTGTCCTAAGGGGGAATTGTCCTGAGGGGGAATTGTCCGAGGGGGTATTGTCCTAAGGGGGTATTGTCCGGAGGGGGTATTGTCCTACACTCAGAAATAAGGTTGGTCTAGCAAAAAAAAAAAAAATCAGACACCTGAAAGGCCAAAAAAAAAAAAAGTTGAGTCTCGGCGATTTTCGTGAGTCGGTCGGGTAACTCCAAACAAAGAATTTTTTAAGGTCAGCCTAGTTTTAATTCTGTTTAAAATAATGCAGTACATATACCTAAACGCAAAATTAAGTTGAAATGCACTGTATAGCATATAAACATTACGTAAGTATGACGTATGTTACAGAGTGTAATTGCGATGTCGGAGGGTCCGAGTCCCTGGTGTGTGACAAGGAGACGGGCAAGTGTCCCTGTAAACCTCGCGTGGAAGGCATAAAGTGTGACCAGTAAGTAGCTATCACTCACTCAAATCCATTTGAACCTTGGAAACGCTGTGGCTTCATTAATTTACTAATTATTTACCATTCAGATACATTTTACTCTCTGTCCCCGATGATTGTATGATTAGAGCATCTGCCACGGGAGCTGGAGGCTGTGGGTTTGATCCCCAACTGCGGCATAAGCAGTGTCCTTTTAAATGGTATTCATAGCTCCTTGCTTGGCACTCAGCATAACTATAGGATAGTTCTAGGACTGGTTGGCCTAGTGTCAGGACAATGTGACCGGGTGTGGTATCATGCATTAAACTGCAGTGTGGCAGCCACTATATCTATCTCAAGTTGACATAGTCTCCAAATGACTAAAATACTGTCAATAGGATATTAAATCCAACAGACAAACATCTTACTCCATTTCTTACCATGACAGCTAGGTCAGACTTAAGGACTGAAGGCAGTTCCCAGTTTGAATGGGTATATTGCATCTCACATGTATTAATGAGTAGTGAACAGTAAATAGCAAGGTCTGCTTGTAAGCCACTGCTGTATCAGCATTGGTAGCATTCTTCATAGATTGCCAAATTGAAGATATGAATTACTCCTTCATAGAATAAACAAGAATGTTAAATAAAATGCAGAGAAAGTTTTGTATTTCAAATAGTTTTTATATAATGAGACAAAAATATAATTTTTGGGTATGAAAGTTAAACATTTTTGTGCTACCTGCCATTTATGGCAAGAGAGCATAAAGTGTTACCTTTGTTATAAGTTGATTAACATTTAAAACATATATGTTTAGATAAATTGATTGCCAATTTAAGGCCCATCAAGCAGCACTTCATCCCAAGCATGGACCAGCTTAAGTTTGAGATTGAGGACGGCTACACTCCTGATAGGTTCCAAGTGAAGTATGGTTATGATGAGAGACTCTTCCCCAACTTCTCGTGGAAGGGATATGCCATCCTCATGAAACTCCAGGTGAACTATGAAGTGTTCCTTTTGTCATTTATGTTACATTTTGCTGCAATACGTGTTTTCATTTTATGAGACTTGTTTAAGTGTCCCTGGGTTTTGAAAATCTGAATACTGTGTACATAAGCCAAATAGATAGTATGACAAACCTGAATTTGTAATTAATATACCTCAACATTTCCTTATAGTTTTGAAAAATAACGTGGAGTCGATATGACTTTCCCAGGTGCAAAGTACTTTAAGTATATTATATACCTTTGTACCGATGGTAGAATTACTTGTATGTCTTATCTTACTCTTTTCATACTGCTTGGACTCAATAGAATTATGCAGTGTAAATAGTTCGCTCTATGGCATTTGTTTAGTATATTCCAATGTGAGAAGATGAAACTGTTATATTGCTTTCTCCACCTACAGCCGGAAGTTCGCCTTGACTTTGAAATCGCCAAGCCCAGTCTGTACCGTGTCATTTATCGATTTGTAAATATGAATGGGGAACCAGTCCGCGGTCATGTGACCATGTCACCAGAGTCGTACCAGGAGTCCCCACAGATGGGAGAGGTATTGTTTAACCCGACTGAAGGTCCAGAGTATGCCAATGTGGGTAATGCAGGAGGCCTGTCTAACTTCGTCCTGAACCCTGGCCGTTGGACCATGGCTATCAAGACTGATGAGAGTGTCTTCCTGGTACGGATTGTTTTCCTTTCAAAAACCCTGTAGATCTATGAGAACACTATGTTAGAGTTCCACCTAGATGACATAATGATATTGTAGTAAACATGTAGTAACAGATAAATGATTAAAAACTTAGTTCTGGTCCTGGTGGTGAAATAGAATCCGGAGGTTGTTGGTTTGATCCCTGGCCTCAACATACCAAAGTCATAAAAAATAGTACTGGTATGGCTTCCTTGCTTGGCAATCAGCATAAGGTTATTTCCAGGACTGGTTTGGCTGGTGCAAGGATAATGTGACTGGGTGTGGTATAATGCCATATGTCTACAGTCTGATACTGCAGTGTAACAGCACTATGTCTGTTTCAATTAGGCTTTGTCTGCAAATGACTGAAATACTGTCGACAGGATATTAAACCCAATAAACAAACATAAAAAAATTGGAACCAAAAGTTTTTTTCTTAGCTTTAAGTCTTGCTGTAAGAAGTTTATTAAGAATGGTAATGTTTATTCAAGATTTCAATCTGCCATGTCTATTTCAGGATTACATGATCCTGGTGCCCCAGTCCTACTACGAGGCTACAGTACTTCAGAATCTGGTCAACAGGCCCTGTACTGTCCCAGGGGACACGGGACCGTAAGTACAAGGAGTTCATTCCATCAATATACGGTTACATGGGTAAAAGTTTTCAGGAATTTTCCTAAATTCAGGATTATCAGATTGCAAAATGACTTCTTATTCTATATAAAACTATATAAAAAAATAGCTAAAAGTAGGATTTTCTGGGTTCTTTAAATTTCAAACTTTTACCCTGTTAAACCTGTGTGAACAACTCCCTCACTGTATAAAGCAACTGTTCTTATTTAAGACGTCAACCTATATCCTTTAAAAAAATGTTGTTTTTTTACATCTTTTTTCATTGACAGACATGAATTTTGCTTCATAGAGATTCATTATAAATATGCATTGACAGCAGTCAGTTTCTTTTCTGATTTCTTAATCAGTGTAGATGCTTAGATTTCAAAATCAATAGTTTCATAAACTCTTAGAGTTTACTTATTTATTTTTCATATTAGAGTTTAGTTATTTATTTTTCATAAAGTCATAAAGTTATACTTAGAATGTTTAAGACAGGTTTGACTGATTATTAAGACATGTGCATGAAGTGAATTTTAAATTTTAATTAATTAATATTGCTAAAATCAGGATTTTCAGGGTTTTTTTTAATTTCTAACTTTTACCCGTATGAAAATGTAACAATATAGTAATGTATTCACTGCTTTCTAAAAAGAAATTCATTTAGGGAAATTCTCACTTCCTTTGCATAGCAGATAATCTGGATGTCTCTAAACATAAACTTGTCGATACCATTTATTTTACATTGAACATTAAAATTAATGTACTTAATGAAAATGTAGTTATTCCAAGGGGTATGTCTCTACTACTATTTTGGCAAAATTTGCCTCTTTCAAGGGAAAAAAAAAAAAAACAGGAAATTTTGCCAAGATATTGGTATTGTGTGACTTTTTTTGTAAATAAGATGTTTCTGTGCAGGTGTCTCCACTACACATACCCCACTGTGGTGGACTTCCCCCGTGTTGGGGCTGAGACTGGCTACATTATCATTGATGGAGACCGCATCCCAATCGACCTCTTCTTTGACCAAAGAATCCTGGATGAGCTCAATATTTTGAAATTGGCTGTCCTCAACCAAAATCAGGTAATGTAGCAGATAGGAGTTTATAGATGAGGGGGAGTAGTGCTAGTGACCACACTAAGTGCTTACTTCATTGGTGGAAGTTGTTTAAAGAATTACTAAACTTGCATGTAAATTATTTGTAATTAATAAGACATATATTATTTCCTATCATTATTTCAAGATTTAGGCCTTTTCAGAAAAACATATTGATATAAATAAGCATTTTTTTTTTTCAAATTCAGAGTTTTCCAAAAGTTATGTAGTTATTTGAAAATGATGTAGGTCTAATATAAGACCGAAATTAGTTGGACATTAGTAGATTTTTTTAGTACCACCTATTGTTGGTGTTGATGCTATACCCTTTTCCTGTTGCCAAATTGATAATTATGTAATTTATCTTTAAGGTATTAGTACCCTAAAAGCTATTGATTTGATCAAAGTCATGCATATAACCTCTCAATATAAGCTTTTAAAATGCCAAACAATAGATATCAAAGGGCCAAACTGACAAGTTATATAGTGACACAAGTTTTTTTTGTTTTGTTTTTATAACCTACCCTTAATAATTTTCTTTTTTCATGGGTTATCTCCCCTGAAAACTAAAAAGCCATTTTATAAGTGAAACATTTTCACTTTTGAATTTCTTCAAAGTGATGTTCTACAGAAATATTACCATCCAATGGCAAGATATGGAATATGGTTATGAGGATGCTAATACCTTAATTCTGTTTTGTCATGGTTAGGGATTTATAAGTAAAAAGATAATTGTGTGTCAGTATTGATGGAAAGTCATTCCTAGGACCTAGGAATATAACCTCTGACCTTTCTCTCTCTCACAGACCATGTTCCATATGGACCTGGAGGTGCCTGTCAAGGACCATTATGTCTTGATCCTGAACTACTTCTCCAACTCCACCAATCCCCAGAATCTTCTGTTCAACATCTCTGGGGAACCAGCAACTGCCCTTCTGTACAACTGTGCTCTCAGGTTAGTCTCTCTGGTATCTGGCTTTAGTGATAACATTAATGCTTAAATGTGATGTGATGTTAATGATTGAATTTTGTAGAAGTTTGTTTTCAGTATCATTAATTCTATTATAAGAGTATTGCTGTTGAATAAGAATAATAGGCCATACTTAAAATTTAGAAATCTACTTTAACATTTTATCATATTGTGTATAGTTAATGATAATTTTCTTTTCTGATATGTTAAAATTGTTTAAAATATTTGTATTTAAGGTAAATTCTCTGGTTCCGCTACATCTTGGACCACTTAACCTCTATCAAGGTAACCAATGTACCCTACTAAAACATTAGGAAACCTTGGTTATCTCTTCGAAAGGCCATGAAGTCTGAAATGTAGAACCATTACAGGGACTTTACCTTAACAAGAATATTGCCTTCAAACTGTTTCTTATTTTCTCAGATTTATCTCTAAAATCTTTATCAGCCCACTCCTATGATGTATTTTCCTATGCACAACGGATATATCTGAAGTTATGACCTCTGACCTTGTGTGTCCACAGCTCCCTGTGTCGCCAGGTGTTGCTGGGACTGGACGAGAAGGAGGGAATTTTTGAACTGGAAGCAGGGAACCATACCATTACTGTGCAGGGCGCTGATGATGTCTTTGCTGGACTGGTAAGTTTGTCTTTTGTCTCTAATAGAGTTGCAATTGTCTTTTGCTCCGTTGATCTTCTTTACCTCAAAGAATAAGTAACTTGTTTCAGTGGAAAGTTCTGATGCTGGACACACATGATGAAGATATTAAATGTGTTGTTTGATCCCCTCTTCACTGTCTAATTAGGGTGATGAAGGAGTCAAGGCTATTGACTGATTCTATTGCATACTCGTGTATCCCATTTAAAAAAAAAAATCAATGACATATTATTGATTTCGGTGGCGTTGCAAGGGTATTAATTGCCTTCATTGATGGCTCAAGTTAACCATTTCAGAGAAGATGTGTACAGGCATACCTGTATATTGCTGCATATAATTCATACCTGTATATTGGTGTGTGTTCTAGGAATCAATTGTGGCCATTCCCTACTCCGTCTGGTCAGTAGGCTACATACAGCCAAGCATTGTCTGTATCCGCATCAATGGAAAGTAAGTTTTTTTTTTTTGTTTTTTTCATCCTCTGGCCATAGGTACATTTAGAGATAATGTATGAAAATTGGTATAATGGTAGCTATCAGTTTCAGTTTTAAAGGAAAATAAAAAAAATCAAATTCTTAAATAAATGCCACCTGTAATCTCTGGTAGTATTCAAATTGAATAAAACTATTCCAATATCTTGATATCTGTGAAGAATGAGCAAAATCAGTGATACCTTTAAAACAAAAAGAAAAAAAAATGAACCAACAACACACACACACAATATATATATATATATATCTTCCTATAAAGGTGTGTGAGGTCCCGATATCCATTCCCGGTTGGTTCTGTGAAGATTGAGTTTGAGTCCTTGCCCAATGACCACCTGGTGACAAAGGTGTACCCGCCTGGAGTGGACGACAGTCATGGTGTCCGCCTTGTGTGGATGAACTACACATTGGTAAGTGTGCCAGCTTGGTTGAAGTAGAATAATTGCACTAAATTTTCAATTATTTGATTAATTATATATAGTCAATCATCTTTTTTTTTTCATCATAATTGTTTGCATTGTCGAAAACCCACAGTATATATCACTATATATCAGTTATCACTTCTGTATATACCATGGGATTTTCCACTGGCAAAACCTTGTTTTCATGAATAATAATCAGTTACTTGCTGGCCAATGAAGTTATGAGTAGTCTTTAAAATACTTTTCATTGAAGTTACCAAAGCAAAAGCTGACTCATTATTCCAGCAAGGTGAAACCACTATGCTTAAACGAGGAGTGTGACGTCACCTGTACATGGTAGAATGAAGCTATCTTCCAAAATTTCTCACTGTTTCATTGGTCAATTGATCACTGCAGTCGCCATGCTGTATAAGCCACTGATCCAATGAAATGCCTTATTAATAACACATGAGTACAAAATTTTGCTAACCAAATATCCCACGGTCTATTACGAAGCAAAATGTATTGATCAAATGTAGGTTTTCTAACGATGAAATATTGGTTGATGGTTTAGAAAATGTTATTTGAGAACCAACACTGTGTGACAAGACTATCAACAAGTTTGATTTCAGCTAAACAAGTTTAGAATCATCCAGAAAGACTGGCACAGTTATCATTAAGTAGCCTGAAGTAGCAAGTAAGTTGAAGCATGATCATCTTGCAAATGAAAGTTGACATTTTCCATGCTAAGAAGCACATATGATTGATATTGCTGTTTAAGAATGTTTGTGATTGTAGTGTTATCTGATGCTATGGAATCTCATCACCTTATTTGAGAGACATTGTATGTATGCTACAGAACATGATAGTACTGCTGGGTAATGCTCGAGGGGTGGGGCAGCACAAGATCCTGGTCCAGTACTACCTGCCCTACAGCCGGGGACAGGTGATGCCCGTTACACTGTACAACAATGGACAGGAATTTAAAGGTGAGTATGGGTCCAGCATGTATCTGCCTCGACGGGGCTTTTTTAACCAGGTTTTCAAGTATGGGTGGTAGGTACCCTATGGGAAGAGGAAGATTGGGATTGATTTTCAGGATGATAGGGTCAAAGTCAGGGTCAATATTACTAAAAATAGACTTTTGTTTCCGTCAAACAACTTCTTTTAGGAGTGAGGTGATGAATTATGGGTATATAGGAATTAATGTTGTCAAAATATTTATGAAGCCAAGGTGGTGTAACTGGGGTTTACACCACCTTCGATGATAGCTGCAGTTTTTACTTCAGGAGCATTTTCTGTTATGATTTTGTCCAATGAAATGTGTGCCCAAAATTTTGTGCTACAATGGAACTGCACTGCTTAAAAACATTTAAATTCAGGTCATAGGGAAAAAATGCACATTTGATGTTTAATACATCACTGCCATTTACATGGTTGCAATCTGTATTTTTTCAACAGGAACATTTGACCCACTATACTGCCCTGGTATTGATGGATGCCGTGGACTGATCCACTTTGAGGGTACAGGAGATTCTGGTAGAATTGACCTGCAGCACCCTGATGTTAAGGTCGTCTTCAACAACACCAGTGGACAGGATATCTGGATGGTAAACACTTTGTTTGGTCTTTTTGGGGATTTTATGCTTCCCTGGCAAATTATTTGAGAAATATGCAGTATTTCTTCAACATGTCCCAGAGCGGGAACTTATCACACATTTGAGTTTAATTTTTTTTCTATTTTAACTGTATATATTTATTTAATCATGAATGTATTCTTTTCTTGTTGCATAGACTTGATACAATAACTTCCATAAAAGAGTCTGCACTGTTGAACTCTAATCATTTTGCAACAGAGTTTAACATTTATATCTTGTACACAACATTTTTACAATATAATCGTCCCTCCTCAGGATTACCTTCTGCTGATCCCAGCCGGCCAGTATTCGGCCAATGACATCATCCTGCAGCCTATTGACAATTCCAAGAACTTCATCGACACCTGTCTGGAGGATGGCTTCCGGATCAAGTAAGTTTCCTTCAGATCAGTACTGCCAGTGAAAGAAATGGATTATAAAACAGATTTATCAACTTTCTGTATGCAATTTTCAATACCATTGAATACTTATACATGGTTCACACAGGTCTTGAAAAACCTTGAATTTGATGTCTGTCCTTACGTTGAAATCTTACATTTTGCCTTATAAACCCTTGAAAATTCACTGAAAGGTCTTGAAAAGCCCTTGAATCTGAAATTACAATATTGATCATTAAAAAGTGTTATCCTGTTGTTAAAAGATTGAGGTTCAACCCTATTATGCCTCAAAATTTAAAGCATAATTTGCTGTTTATGCAAGTCCTTAATTTAGTTTTAAGACCTTAAAAAAAAAAACTTGCAAAGACTTAAATTTTGCTTCAGAAAATTTGTATGAACCATGTTATTTATTGCTAGCAATACAAAGGAATCTAGACTTCTTCAGTAGGAGATTGAAGTAAGATTTTGAAATAATCATTCATTTTTTGCCCAGTTCTTTCTTTTACATGCCTTAAGTATTTACTTGTATACATTAAAGATTGTCAAAATTTCCCTTGGATTTTTATTTTGGCTCATTGACAACCAGAACAACATGATAATTTAACACTCTCTTAGTTTTCTTGATGGGCTAGATGGTCCATTAAAAGGGTATGTGGTATCTCTCTCTGTATTCATAATGCCTTTTTTGTCACATGGTTTTATTTCTATGCCATTTTCAACCAAGTATGATGATGTTTTCCTCTGCAGAACCCCAGTGACTGACTTCTGTGAGAAGAGTCTGTTCACATTGACAACAGAGTTTAACAACGGGGCCATGGAGTGTGAGTGTGACATTGATGGCTCCCTCAGTTTCAACTGCGATCCCTATGGAGGTCAGTGCGATTGTCGACCCAACGTGATTGGACGAAAGTGCTCCGCTTGCAGTGTTGGATACTATGGCTTCCCAAGATGTCAGCGTAAGTTTGAGAAGTTGAACACTAGGTTGTTGCAATTTTTGTATCATCTGCTGTACTTGTGACATATAGGGTGCTCTTCTCTGTCGTCTGTCTGTACGTCCATTTATGCATCTGTAACATTTTATGTCACACTTCTTTCAGTAGGTGACACCTGTGTTCCAAGAAACACTTTTTGTTTGTGATTTTGTACTGAAGTTCAATGTTAAGCTTAAACTCGATCCTGTATTTTCTTTTTAATGATTAATGTCTAAAGGACTGACCTAAACAAGTTGCATTATAATTATGTTATTTGTTTTGAATGTCTGTATGACATGGTCAGCAGTAACATGATATTTGCATGTTGCAGCATGTAATTGTCCATTTGGACTTTGCCATGAGGTGACTGGAGCTTGTATCTGCCCCCCACGAGTGACTGGGGTCAACTGCGATGTGTGTAAACCAGGAACCTACGGATACGATGCTCTTATCGGCTGTCAGGTAACTTTTTTTTTATCTCCACCTTCATTGTCTTTATAAATTCTATAGTTTCTAAATCCATTACACTGATTTATACATGTATATCATACACATTTATTTAGGCCTCATAGTGGATATGAAAAATATCACTAACTCACGATCACTTAGCCCCTGACTGTTGTGATTGAGTTCCAATCTTGTCACTCAGATTTTTCATGTGAAGAGGACTCCAAGTCAGCTCCCAGTAAGCCTTTAGTTTTACCAAGGTGCCCCTTTTGCACTTGGGATCCGTCTCAGTCTATGGTCAGTTGGTTACTTTTGATAGTTTGATAATAGACCTGAGGACTGAAGATGTCGATTTAGGCTAAAGCATATATGAGAAAAGTATAACCCTTTACTGTATATTAGACTTATTTTGATGCAATGGCAAACAGGTAAACAGAGGAGACCCAGATCAGACAGCTCCTGTTTGCTTATACAATAATAAAGCTCAGATTCTACACAATCTGCAGAGCATAGAAGAAATCCACTCATATACCAGTTAAAGTTCAGTTAATTGATATTCAAGAAGTTATAAATTTGTACATGAATACTCATGAAGTAAAGGATAATATAGAACAGTGTAGTAGTTAATTTCCAGTTTAACGATACCATCTTGTGTATTTTCCTGACAGGAATGCCAGTGTAATCCTGATGGGGTTGTGGATGGAGACATGAACTGTGATGAGAACAGTGGACAGTGTAGGTAGGTCATGCTTAGGCTCTATAGTGTGCCACCCTGACTTTATGTTCAGAGGAGGAGTGCGTGAGATGATGATAGTGCTGATGACAGCTTCACAGAAGTGGGGGCTATATAGGAATTGTTCTTGACCTGTCCTGTGCTGTCCCATTTTACATTCACGTTATATAAAGTCACGTTATGGAACTAGTTAACCATGCTTCACTTGCTGCAGTGTCTGAAACCCATGAGCTGTCATTCCGTTACTCCATACATCACTCGTGGGATTATTAGTTAGAATTTGCTCATTATTGATTATTTGAAAAGCAGCAACACTATTCGCAGCCCCACTAGGTAGTGGGGATTTTTGGATCAATAGAAACTTTCGTACGTATGACACTTAGATAAACCGTTAAATATGGCGACAAGTGTATATTTCTATCACATAGCCTGCAAGTACTCATATGTTTAAGCAGCATTTTGATTGTTGGTCGGGGTACCTCTTATGAATATTCTTATAATGACAAAGTGTAAGCCAAGTATCCCACGGCTGACAGATGTAATAGGCAGCAGTATTTGACGCTGCACTTTCTGACGTTCGAACAAATTTAGAATATTGCACATGAAATCTCTGTTCATTGAGTCATGTCCCTCTTAGCTTCAGTATCTCAAGAGTCAAGTGCCTTTATTATCACTAAAGGGGTTGCTGAGGATTAAATGGGTAGGAGAGAATAAAGGTTTCTGTTCTGGTGTTAAGTAATGGTGGTGCGGTATTTTTCAGATATACATGTAACTGTAGTATAAATAGATTTTAAAGTTTTTTAAATGTAACATCCCAACTATTATATTTGATTATAGTGCATAAAACAGTGGTTTTGTTTGAATTTTGATTTATTTAACTGAAGTTTACAATACTTAATTGTTCCTACAGGTGCATGCCAGGAGTTGGGGGCCGGAAGTGTGACTTCTGTGTGGCAGGTTTCTATGGATTCCCGAAGTGTCGTGAGTGCGAGTGTGATCGCTATGGTACCACTGAGGCGGTTTGCGATGCCTATTCAGGAGCCTGTTACTGCAAGGTTTGTCACTTCTTATCCTGCTCAACTAATGTCTGAAACTTTTCTAGTCTAATACTAAAATTTGTTTTTGTTTTAAATGTACACTATAACCTTGTTTTTAACACTCTCCAGAATAACACTGGTAATTTTCCTGAAAAAAAAAGGTAATTTTTTTTAATATATCGTATGTTTTCCCGTTTTGTCCACCATATTTGTTAACAAACTGAGGTTTCCTGTTGACCACTGAATACCTGTGTTTTCCCACATCCGCTCTAGACTGTGACAGTCACTACATATACTTAATAATGAGTGCATGAGCATATAGTAATTTAAAATTAATGAAAATACATGTTAGTATCAGTATATTAGTGATATAGAAGCTTGTTTTCTGTGGTTTACCTTGTTTTTTTGTGTGCTTTTTTAGCTCACCTGAGCACGAAGTGCTCAAGGTGAGCTATTGTGATCACCTTTTGTCCGTCGTCTGTGCGTGCGTGCGTGCGTCCGTCGTCAACAGTTTGCTTTAAAGAACATCTCCTGAACCGCTGAAGGGATTTTGACCAAACTTCACAGGAATCATCCTTATGATGCCCTCTATCAAAGTTGTACAAATTATTCAGATTGGTTGAAAAAGTAGGTCACAGGAGCTAAAAATAGATTTTAAAAACTCAAACTTTGAAAATCTTCTTCTGCAAAACTGCAAGGCCTAGAGCTTAGATATTTGGTATGTAGCATCATCTTATGGGCCATTACCAAGATTGTGCAAATCATAGCCCTATGGTGATAAATGCCCCCGCACCAGGGGTCACTTGTTTTACATAGAGTTATATAGGAAAATCTTAAAAAATCTTCTTCTGTAAATCCATAAGGCCCAGAACTTAGATATTTGGTATGTAGCATCGCACCAGGAGTCACTTGTTTTACATAGAGTTATATAGGAAAATCTTAAAAAATCTTCTTCTGTAAATCCATAAGGCCCAGAACTTAGATATTTGGTATATAGCATCATCTAATGGTTCATTACCAAGATTGTTCAAATCATAGCCCTATGGTGATAAATGCCCCCGCACCAGGGGTCACTTGTTTTACATAGAGTTATATAGGAAAATCTTTTAAAAAAATCTTCTACTATGAACCCATAAGGCCTATAGCTTAGATTTTTGGTATGTAGCATCATCTAATGGTTCATTACCAAGATTGTGCAAATCATAGCCCTATGGTGATAAATGCCCCCGCACCAGGGGTCACTTGTTTTACATAGAGTTATATAGGAAAATCTTAAAAAATCTTCTTCTGTAAATCCTTAAGGCCCAGAACTTAGATATTTGGTATGTAGCATCATCTAATGGTTCATTACCAAGATTGTTCAAATCATAGCCCTATGGTGATAAATGCCCCCGCACCAGGAGTCACTTGTTTTACATAGAGTTATATAGGAAAATCTTAAAAAATCTTCTTCTGTAAATCCATAAGGCCCAGAGCTTAGATATTTGGTATATAGCATCATCTAATGGTTCATTACCAAGATTGTTCAAATCATAGCCCTATGGTGATAAATGCCCCCGCACCAGGGGTCACTTGTTTTACATAGAGTTATATAGGAAAATCTTAAAAAATCTTCTTCTGTAAATCCATAAGGCCCAGAGCTTAGATATTTGGTATGTAGCATCATCTAATGGTTCATTACCAAGATTGTTCAAATCATAGCCTTACGGTGATAAATGACCCCGCACCAGTGGTCATTTTGTTTCACATAGAGTTACATAGGAAAAGACCTAGAGCTTAATCTATAGATTTGATGTGAAATATTGTCTAGTGGTCCGTACCCACATAATTCATAATTATAGACCAATCATAAAAAAAAATATTTTGCAATATTACTAGTTTGAGAGATTATGACTAGATAATGGTTAAAATTTGGCCCTTGATTGAATCACTTTTTACTTTAAATTACATACTTGATATATGTTTTATATTAAAATCAGTATCTACGATTAAATAAAATGATAAAAAGACTAAGAGAATATATTGTGTCAATTGTATATTAAATAAAGGTTTTCTTTAAGAAAGATATGAAAGTACAGATAATCGTATTGTTGGTAATAAAAACACATTCGGTCGTTTTAGGTTATAATATTATTAACCAATGAAAAATTAGGAAACTATTCAGCCCTCCATTTCCGGTTCCAGTTTGGTAGGTATACGATTCTCTTCAGAAATTTCAACGAATTATCGAAGATCATTAATCTAACAGACCTAAAAAGCGCTTGAAAAGTAGGTCAGTAGGTCAAATCTTAGAAAAACCTTGTTTACACACTGGAGGCCACAATTTTGATTCAATCTTCCTCAAACTTGGCTAGCACAAATGTCCTCAGGTGAGCGTCTTTAGGGCCATCTTGGCCCTCTTGTTTTTCAAATGGGGCTCAATTCCCACTTGATATAAGATAAAGAGACGTATTTTGAAATATTTTGACAATTTCAGAGTCATAATAGACAATTGTGTTTGTCCTGGAAAAACTCTGGCTTTACTTTCATTATTGTCTGATTCACCTGAATTAGTGCAAAGATGCTGACAACTGTGATTGTAATTAGACAAGTACATTCTATAATAATGTGCTTCATGTTTACTCTGTACTTTCAGGATAATGTTATGGGTGTGCGCTGTGATCAGTGTCAGGACTTCACATTTAACCTGGACCCCGTCAATCCGGCTGGATGTACTAGCTGCTTCTGTTTCGGCAACACTCTGTCTTGTTGGGAGTCTGACCTCTTCTGGGATCAGGTGGGTCCTGCAGCACTTGTCATGAGTGTCAATAAAACTTAGGTGCCCGTATTCAGGAAGCAATTTTAGTCAAAAATTAGCTTCAGGTAAAAGTCAGTTACTTCTGATAGAGATACATCTATTAGCCTTCCTGAATCCTGATACAAATGTCTACAATGCTAGATATTTGTTCCCATCATCTGGAAAATTAGTTGTTTCTTTAATGAGAATAGCATAATTCTTGTGTCACCTACTGTAAGCAAAGATGACAAATAGGGATACCATTTCTGTTGTCTGTCCATCCATCTGTCTGTCTGTCCATCAAACTTATTTCATCACGCTTCAGCAGGCGACATATATTCCAGAGAAAACTGTTGTGATAGTGAGCATTTCAAATTGTTGAGTATGAAATTTTATTCAAATGTTGAGGGAAGAAATGGATGAAATGCAGCATATTCAAGTCATTTCAGTGTTTTTTTTTCTTCTAATTTTCTTAATTTTGTACATCAATACTTAAGATTATAACTAAAAGATATATGAATTAAAAATAGGGGGTCACCATGCTCATTTTAGAGATTTAGTTTATGGTAAAACATCACTGTTTTCTAAAATTTGTTGAAAAAATCAAACAATTAAAAAATTGGGAAGATTGCATTTAAATACTTTAATAACATATCAAAATGATATTCAAATATTTTAATTTTACTATTATTGTTTTATAGTACAGGTAAAAATACTTCAAATATGATGGAAATAACTAAAAGAAGTTTGTGCTGGAAAAATATATACAAAAACTCACACACACACACACACACCCAAAAAAAAAAAGAAGAAGAAATTTTATATATTTATATTTCTTGAAAATTTTAACACAAATTTCCTTTATTTTTTTCAGATTCAGTCTTCTGATGTAAAGGATTTATAAAAATGATAAAAAAATGTATACCTCACCACATTTATTATTTTAATTTAAATTGATTTCTTAATGAAATTCTAGCCAAATTTGATAAAAACATGAAAATGAGACTTTTTGGACCCTAGACATTTGGCAGTATACTTTTAATCACGATTTTAAAACAGGAATCTTAAAATTTGGTTTTTCATAAACATTCTACTCAAAATAAATGGCATTTCAAAAATGAATTTTTTACCAAAATTAAAATCGGTGGCAACCCCATGAAACATCCTGTAAAAAAAAAAAAAGATAATAATAAACTTGATTGATACTTATAATGGTTTGTTTCAGGTGATGGACATGACTGGCTGGGGTATTACTAACACTGTAGACGGGGAAGTGAGCAACTACGGCACCACCATTGCTATCCTGGACATTATAGATAAGATTGTCGATGCTAATAACACCATGTACTGGACTGCCCCTGACAGTTACCTGGGTAACAAGGTCAGTATAGAAGATGAACAGGCTCGAATTCCACTGTGTACTGTACATTAGACATTGTTTCACAGTATAGAGAATAGTAATTTGAATTCAAACCTTGCTTGGAGCAAATTTCTTCAAAATACCTTTACTATCTAAAAACCATCAGTTGAGATGAACATAAGATGTGAAACTTAATTTATCAAATTTACTTTACCAACACAACAGTGGTGAATTTTTGCAAACATATATTATTTTGTTAAGTAGTCTGGTTTCTCGCTCCGTCCTCAAGATTACAGATCGTGTCATGGAAGGGAAAGGCACACCAGCCAAGAACCAGACAACGAAACTTAATGGAACTCATTGAAACACATTGTGTGAGTAGATCGCCTCAGGTTTTTCTCCTTTCTTCAGGTGACCAGCTATGGAGGCTTCCTGCACTATGAGATGCTGTTTGTACTGCCACGTAATGACAGTGTGATGACGGAGACCATCATGGCCCCGGACATTGTTATCCAGGGTAACAATCAGACACTGCACTATTGGGCTGACAGTCAGCCAGACAGCAGCGTCATCGCGCCCATGCAGATACAGTTGTATGAAGTAAGTCTCACCAAACCATGCAATGTTGTGCAAGGGGGTTTATCAGATATCAGAACTTATCAGTAATATGTTACTGTCTAGAAATATATGTAAAATGTTTTCAACATAGATAGAATTTTTTTTTGTATTTTAAATGTGTGACAATAAAGTTTTTTTGAAAGAAATTAAAGAAATCATTGCCTCAAGGTTTCACTTCTTGCAATCTATTTTATTTGAATGTGATGGACATTTTCATAGGGAGCAATATCAGCATCAAATATTAGTGTATATTTTGATTAATTAAAGCCTGTTGTTCTCTCAGTTCAACTTTGAGCACCCAGAGACCGGGATGAAAGTAGACCACGATGATTTCATGATGATTCTGTCCAACCTGCAGGCCATCCATGTACGGGCCGCATACTACTCAGTTGTCGAAGAGATAAGGTATAGATCTTAGTGTCATCTTTTGAAATGAAAGCTTAGAATATGCTTGTTGAATAAAAGCAGCTCATTATATGTATAGACACTAAAATCTGTGGGTTAGCTTTTGTGTGACCAACTGTTAGGATCACTTTTGCGTTGTCTGTCCTTCCCTCTGTCCGTCTGTCTTCACACTTTTTCCGTCACATTTCAGCAGGTGACACATGTATTCCAGAGACCACATCTTGTTTAAACCTTAGGCATTTTCATTTCTACAGCTCGATGAAGATAGGTTATTCACTTCACATGACTGTAACTAAACGTATGCTTGTGCTTCAGGTTGATGAAGGTAGAACTGGATGTGGCTTCAAAGAATGGCAGTGCTCAGGCATCCTCAGTGGAACAATGTCTGTGCCCCAGGGGTTATGAAGGCACCTCTTGCGAGGACTGTGCCCAGGGATACTACAGGGGACGACTGTTCCCCTTCAAGGGCGTGTGTGTTCCATGTGACTGTAACGGACACGCAGCTGAATGTGACCTCTACACTGGTGAATGTATTGTAAGTACCATTTGACTTGGACTTTCAAATTTGTGTTAAAGAGACTTATTCTGATGCAATATCAACAGATAAAGTTGTTGTAAGAATGTTTTGAATAATACTAGTATTTGGCCATATTCTTTATATATGGCATTACACTAAATTTTTTTTTTAAAAGAGTTTCGGAGGTAAATGAGAACTTTTATTATACCCCTGCAAACAAAGTTTGAGAGGGGGTATATAGGAGTCAGTCTGTTGGTCTGTCGGTCTGTTTGTCCTTAGGTTCGTCGGTCTCTCCATCCGTCCCCAAAACTTTTGACGCAAACTACTTCTACATTTCTAATTCAATTTGGTTCAAATTTTGTGTGTGCATTCATAATCAGGTGGAGAGGTGCGTGACATAAATATCACTTGAGTTATCTCAAGGATTACAGAGTTATTGCCCCTGATTCGACTCTAAATATTCTGGTGACACGAACTTCTTCATTTCTTAACCAATTCAGTTCAAATTTTGTGTGTGTATTGATAATCAGCAGGAGGGGCCCATGACATAAACTTTACTTGAGTTATCTCAAGGATGGCAGAGTTATTGCCCAGGTCCCATTTTTTAATTATCTCCCTTTGTTTAATTCTGTTTTTCTTGTCTAGAACATAACTTGAAATTTTTACAAGGACTTGAAACTTAAAATGTAAACAGATGGCGACAAGGAAAAGTGCACTGTCCAAGAACTGTAACTCTGCCTGGTCCCATTTTTGAATTATCTCCCTTTGTTAAATTCTGTTTTTTCTTGTCCAGAACATAACTTGAAATTTTTACAAGGTATTGTCTTGAAACTTAAAATGTAAACACATGGCGACTAGGAAAAGTGCAGTGTCCAAGAACTGTAACTCTTCACTTTTAAACTACTGTTCAGTACAACCATAACTGATTCTCTATCCACTTTAAATAAAAACTTTACTTACTTATTACTTACTATCATAACCAATGTAGTATACAGGTTCTTATCTATGCTCCACCTGGAGTCTAACTTCTCCTGTATCAAAGCATTTTGCAGGGTATTAATCAACTTCAGTGATAGTCTAGTTTTTAGCTCAGCTGAGTACAAAGTGCTCAAGCTGAGCTTTTGTTGTCACCCTGCGTACGTTGTGCGTCGTCTGTTGTCAACAATTTACTTTAAACGACATCTCCTCTGAAACTGCTGGACAGAATTAACTTGGCAGGGATGTTCCTTGGGTGAACCTTTACAAAAGTTGCTAAAATAAACTTGATCATTGTGGAAGTCTGGTTGCCATGGCAACGGAAAGAAAAAAAATGATAAAAACTTTAAAAATCATCTCCTTCAAAACTATTGGCCAGATTTCAAAATGTTTTGGTCCATATGTGGATTGGGTAACTGTTACCAAGATTGCTAAAATTATTCCAATTGGGAAAAATGGGTGGGGCTAATTTGCCTTATATGTTTATAGTGAAATCTTTAAATGACATCTGAAACTGATTGACAGAATTTGATTAAATTTGGCAGGGATGATCCTTGAGTGAAGCTCCACAAAAGTTACTAAAATTATTCTGATCCATAAATTAACATGGCCACCAGGGGCGGGGCTAATTTGCATTATATGTATATATTGAAATCTTTAAACGAAATCTCTGAAACTCCTGGACAGAATTTGATTAAATTTGGCAGGGATGATCATTTGGTGAAGGTTCACAAAAGTTACTAAAATTATTCCTATCCATAAAAAAAATGGCTGCAAAGGACAAGACTAATTTGCCTTGTATGCATAAACTGAAAACTTAAAATGACCTCTCCTCTGAAACTACTGGACAGAATTTGATAAAACTTTGCATGGATCATCTCCTTCGAAACTACTGGCCAGATTTCAAAATGTTTTAATACAGACTGATGTTCCTTGGGTACCCTATACTCAGATGAGCGATCCAGGGCCATCATGGCCTTCTTGTATGTATATAGTGATATCTTCAAATGACATCTCCTCTGAAACCGCTGGACAGAATTTGATTAAATTTGTCGGGGTTGATCATTTGGTGAAGCATCACGAAAGTTGCTAAAATTATTCACATTGTTTTAAAACAGACTGATGTTCCTTGGGTAACCCTATACTCAGGTGACTGATCCAGGGCCATCATGGCCCTCTTGTTGTTTTGTTTAGGTCATTTAGTTACAGTTTAAAATGGCATTAGAGCATGTTGTTGAGCTCATATTCAAAAGTTAGCCATTACTCAAGGTGTACAACAATGTGTCATAGCTCTACTTGTGTTATAGGACTGTGCCAACAACACGATGGGACCCCACTGTGACATCTGTCTGCCTGGTTACTTTGGTTACCCTTCATATGGAGAAGCATGTACCATCTGTGGATGTCCCCTTGATGTCGACTCCAACAAGTGAGTGTTGTCATTTTAACCTTGTAGTGAAAATTCTGCAGTGGTAGCTGCAGTCATTTCTTGATTGTATGTCATTCTTCCAGTTGGAATTTGTCAGTATACATCTTTTCAGATATATTTATATCCCAGCTTGTGAAACAATGGTCTGTATTTCCAATCCTACACCACTCACATTGCATGGAACAACATAGGATATGGGGTATTGATTGCCTTTAGTTATTGTTCTAGTCTAATGTATTTTATTCAGATGGAGAACAGTTTTGTTACTGCAAATAAATCTTTGAAAAGTAAATTGTTACTCTTTTAGTATAACTACCAAGTGTATATTGTCACTATAACTTCTGGACCTTTAACTATGATAAAGTTTATGACACAGGTAATTTATGATTTCTTTTGCAACATAGTCGTAATAAATGGTTCAGTACCTATTGACAATATCATGCTCTGTTGGCAGTTTTGCAGACACGTGCACGGTGGTTAGTGGAGGACTGGTGATCTCCTGCGATTGTGATGAGGGTTACACTGGGGACAAGTGTGAGAGGTCAGTTAATTCATCTTGCATACTTAGATATGTGTCACTATTTTTCTCTCTCTCCATCTGTCTCTGTTTTCTTCTTTCAGTAAGAGAGAGATTTTTAGCTCGACTATTCGAAGAATATGAGAGCTATTGTAGTCGCCCTTGTGTCAGCGATGGTGTTGGTGTTGCAGCTCTTGGTTTAAGTTTTGCATGATAGTTACTATCAACCTTATATCTCAATAACCAATTATGGTATTGACTTGAAAGTT
>JAIFHC010000221.1:0-50000 GCA_021229015.1 Solen grandis | reverse complement strand
AGAAAATTACCCGTAGGTATTTCATCGATTTCGATGGGACAAATGTCAGTATAAGGAAAAAATGTAAGCTTTCCGCGGAATATTGGACCTCCATCAGCAGCGTAGCCGTTTTTTTATTTTTGTGTTGTTGTTTTTTCAAACTGTACATGAAATCGTTGCACAAAATAGCTTGGAACTGTAGTCCGCTCGCATACAAACAAATCCTAAGGTTTCACGAAGTTCTTGGCTAAACGGCTTTTGCGGTTTTTGAGATATAAACTGTTAAGCGCCCCAGGAATAACATTTTTTTTCTGATTCAACCCCGATCTTAAAAACTTTTATATCATAAAGAAGCTCTTTCAATACGTTAAATATAATGTGCATTCTGTCTTGATAAAATATTTACCGGTTTTGAGAAATTTATGGTCAAAGAAAAGAACGATAATTCGAATACAACCTTGACCTTTGTAATTTTACTGAAACGGAAGTGGCATGCTCCATAGGATCGTATGCTGTACCTTCAGTTAAATTTATTCCAAATCAAACAAAACATAAAGCCTACAGGCCTTAAAAAACATTAAATTTTACAAGCAAGACTTTTTGATCTTATGACGTCAAATGACTTTCATCTTCTCAAAATGAAAGAAAAACTTAGAGACTTACATTCAGTCCAAGTATCAGCTTTCTAAATCATCTGGAAGCGATGTTATACTTATTTGAAATTTGACGTAATGGTTCGAATCTCGGATTCGCCATAGAACCTTTGCCTTTTCGAAAACGGACACAGGGATACACAGCTAGAACGTAACATATACATTCTGTGATTTTTTATGAAATAATAGCTATAGACCGCGTACAAACCTTTTTACACAACGTCAAATCTGACGTCATATGACGTCAGAAGCAAATGAAAATCATTGAAAACTGAAATTTCAATATCTGAAGTATATGCCATTAAATCTTCAGCATATATAAATAAAGGCTTAGAAAAGAAGGAAAAAAGAATGATAAGAAGAACTAGATTTCGTCTGTCCCGAACAAACGATAGGGCTTTCTGCTCTAGAGACCTTTGTGTCATTGTGACCTTGGGGTTTTGAGTTTATGACCTCAAAAACATAGGGGTCATCTACAGGCCATTTGCAATGTCCCTACCAAGTTTTACAGCCTCACAAGTTGTCACTCTAAAAAATGATTTTATATTAAAATGTCATTGAGACCTTTTCCTTTGACCTTAAGACCTTTAAAATAATATGGGTCATTTACTGGTCAAGGTTAATGTTCCAACTGAGTTTCTAAGTTTGATTTGAGGGCGCCGTGGTCCAGTGGTAACGTATCCGATTACGGATCCGAAGGTTGTGGGTTCGAACCCCGTTGGAGTCAAGAATTATTCATGACCTTCCCTGGCGCAAAGTACTCGTCCAACCCAGGAACCGTCGAGAGTTATTAGTATAAGTTGTAAAAACTTGTTACCCAAATCGACGTCAAATAAATAATTTAAAACTAACTTAAGTTTCTCAAACCTAGACTTATTCCTTCTCAAATTTTGATCAGTATTTTACTTTATGTGTCACTTTGATCTTGACCTTTGACCTAATGTCTTCATCCACCTGTTATTAGCTGGACGTCGCTATATGACTGAAATCTACTATAGAAGCGACGGTAAACTCAGATAGTCAAGATAAGTTTAAGGCAGCAATATCGTTCCATACATAAGTGTCACTGTGTGTGTTAATATGTCACGTGTTTATGATGTGATATTGCAAATAGGCATCATGATGTGTTTTTCCCTTAATCTTAACCCCAAAGTTACAGTAAAGCTATTTATGTGACATTAAAACGGTATGGACCTGTACACTGTTTACAAATATATTCAAACAATACACAGCTGCCTGGGGATGCATCAGAACATAGTGACTTGTTTGTTATACCGTTTTTTTTATAGTTTACAGATGATATCAATGCATGTTTAGCATTGGTGTGAATGAACGGACATTTCATGTGAACCACCAGCTCTCTGAACCAGAATATATTTCTCCCTGTAGCTCGGTCAATTAGGAATAAATCTAATTCATGATTATTAAATAATAATAATTGTTTAAAGCCATTAATGAGACTTTTCCTGGTCTCCTACTTGACATAGTCCTGAAAACAACAACAAACACGCGCAGAACCAATATGCGCCGAAGGAATACCGATATAATTATAGCTTAATCATTGGAGACGTCTAACATTCGTTAAACTATATATTATTTACATGGATTAGGTCAACATATTTTAATTTCATTGCAATAGGATCAGTGCGGTCTTAAATCATGCGCTTTGCACAACCTTATGCTTATGTTCTTATGGCAAGAAACCTTGGTGGAGTTGTTTGTTTTCAATTGCAAAAAAATGGTTTTCTAACAAACTCATGCAGGGCTATATCATCGCCAGTGCCCTTGTGAGGAATCACTGGAATGCGATGAACTGTTTGCTCAGCGTAGAAAAAATTGCCTCGTAAAATTATTTAATGGTGCTCGTAGTTGCATGATCGTCATTATGACGGAATTGCCCATCTTCTTTGTTTAATCTTAGAACCCCCTCCTCAGAGGCACAGGGTAAATCAATTGTATATACATGAGGTATATATTGTATCCTTAATTCAGATGGCAGATAACAAAGGTCAAAACTGTGTGTATTATATGAACTAGCGACAACTGAAAAAAAATGTATTGTACTTTGTAAATAATACTTAAATTGGTTAATTAGTGAATTCCTTTATATATTCATTTTATCCATGTACGAGCATGTGTTTTAATTAATTAATTTGCTTCAGACTCCCACTTGCCCAAAGTGCCTCCTCTGAGTACATAATACCATTGTTGCTGGTTGCTCACACGGATGGTTCATTCTGCTCAAATCTTGTCGATCAACCAGGTAAACAATCTGAAAAAAAAATGATTGTTCAACTGCAATTAAATATGCCTTTTTTTAAGAATTCATGAAAACATTTGACTTTGTGTAAAGAAATGTCCACTATGAAAAAATTAACCTTTGTAACCAATTTTATTACTATGTCATATTCAAAAACTGTATATTTCTTCATCATGCCTTAGTGTAGTCTAAACATGTATTATGAATTTAAGTCAGACACTTTAGTATATAATGTAACTTTAAAGAGAAGTCAGTTCCAAAGGCCAAGTGGATATCTGGGACTAAATCTACCCAAATCATATTTGCATGCTCGTGAAGTTGATCCATTGTTCAATCCCCGTAATCGATGAAAATGATACTGGTTATCTCCCTTGATTTTCGCCTCAGTTTGGGCAAGAATCAGGATAATGTCCATGCCACTTGTCTGCGGTATGAAATCTCATATAGCACTATAATTCATTAATCTTATATAAGTGAAATAAAATGAGGAATGAAATAAGGGCGATAAGTCTGTAAGACAACAAACCAACTATCTTGTCGTCCAAACATAACTTTTCACTAAGTTGTACTTTACATAGGTTGGAGAACGGTTCACTCTTTCTTGTTTTGTACATTTTTTAAGTAAATGACTTAATTATCGTAAATAGGTACGTTTACCCGACAAACAATATGTGTAAGATTTTTAGGTGAAGAAAGATTAATGAAACTTGAGCCTTAAATATCTAAATATCAATTCTTACTTATTTTTTATTACTTTTTTATTCTAGCTTCATCAACAACGACAAATCACTCCGTAGAAGCAGTAAATGTAACCGGAAGTGCTGAGGACCATTCAATGGAACTCATATTGAATAATGTCAGGGCGGTATGTTGTAATTCTCTTCTTAATGAACTATTAATTCTACAAACAGTCATGGACTATGGGATAAGGTTGCCGTATTGTCCCCGTATTGTCGACTCGGTGGTCGTGGATTCTATTCTTGGCAGCGATATAATTTAGTCGTTAAAACAGCGTATCTCTCTAGCTTAGTGCTATACACACGGGTAGATCTAGAAAACGTTGGCACAGCATCAGGATAATGTTACTTTGTTGGATATAACCTCCCTCTGGTAGTTTTTCAGACATTTAGTGTATGTCTTCTTGAGACAAATAATTTTAAAGATGCCAGACTGCAATTTCACGCCGTAGACACATACTCTACCCGGTCACATTATTCTGACACTGGGCCAACCAGTCCTGGAACTACCCTTATATGCAGGTGACCAAGCAAATGAGCTATACCAGGATCCATATTTTACGACTTTGGTAATATCGCGGTCGGGGATCAAAGCCGTGACCTCCCGATTCTGGGGCGGATGTTTTGAATCGGCCATCGGTTGTTGTATATATTTTATTTGTATATGTCATTATATAACAATGAGACAACAATGTATCTGTCTCGATAGATTCTCAAAATGACTGAAATTCTATTACAGAGTCGTTAGACAAGCAAACAATTACACTTGTTTGGAATCAAACTTGACTCATTGTTGAAATCTTCCACAGCTACAGGGTAGCTTGATGGTAGCGGGGTTTATCCACGCCCTGCTAGGGTTCACCGGGCTCATAGGCCTCCTGCTGAAGTTTGTCGGCCCCCTTACTGTTGTCCCAACACTCATCCTCATCTTCATCTTCATCGTCACCCCAGCGCTGAAATTTGTGGAAACATGCTGGCCTATAGCGCTGTCGTAAGTTTTGTCTTTCTCCCATGAAATATGTGGTGAGAGCGTCCTTCTTGTGAGCTATATTTCGCTAGTATAATCTCCTACTGCAATATACAAGTCCTAAAACAACATGGCCCTTTTAGACCGCACAGAACGCCGTTCTCTTAGTTTCTTGATAAAAACATTTTTATTTCTGAAACCAGTGGCCAGAATTAAATAATAATAAAAAAAATGAGACTTTAAAAAATGTGGCTCCAGGAGTCGAATAGTTTACATAATATGTCATCTATATAGATGTTATGTAGATATTCTCTGAAACCTCTCATAGTGATTTAGTGTAGTTTTGGCTAAATGATCATCCGGAAACTCATTAAAGAAATTGTTTGGTCAAGAAGGGTCTTCTTTTTTAAGTTAGACTGGTAGAGGCTGGTCATTTTTGGTTATTCGTAGGAGCAAAATTGATCAAATCTTGAATCTGGGTGCGATTTAATGTCAACTAGTAAAGTCATGTGACCTATATTGGTTTATATATAGGATGGTGGTTATCAGATAGCGATCGTGCCTGGGATATAAATGAGACAAAGCTGTAAGTGATAGTGGTTATATGTTTTTATGTACTTTATTTGTTCTGGTTTCTTACGTTTAGAAGACATTAATATACAAGTCTTCATGACTTAACACAAGTGCACATAGCAGCAATCTCGTAAAATTTCGGTCACTTGAGACTTTTCATTTGCAAGTAGACCATTTCACTCCGACTCGAGACGTAAACCTACGAAAATTAACGAGGACGTCCCGAACACCTACATGCTGGTGCAAAATTCCAAACATTGATCAATGGGAAATAAAATTTCCCTTTAAAAGGAAATCTCGTATAGTTCATTATTACCCGGTCTATCCAAAGCATCTATTGCTTAACCACCAACTGTTTTGTTCAAGTCTTTTCCCCAGTATAATAAATGGTTTCCTGTTGTGTATTTTGTTAACAATCAAAGCAGTACACCAGAACAAGCAATAATTGCTTATATTAGGGCGAATCGCCCAGTACAACTTTTCAATGTGTTAACACCGGTCTGAATGACCTGTGCGTAACCGTGTAAAGGATTATTGGGTCACCGAGATCTCCTGCGTTGGAGGTTGCACGGAAATAAGTAGTTTAAATAACATGATTTAACACGTTATTTGGTTATTGTCGATTAATTATGCAAGTGAAATGAATTTGTAGCAATTTATATAACATTTTGAGGGAGAAATACTTATCTGCAAATTATACATACATGCCAGCAGATTCTAAATATAATGTGAAAGTGAAAGTAGGGTAGTAATTCTTATTTACATTGGTTGCGTAATCTACAATGCCAGTGCTGAAATTGTGTTTCGAGAATGATGAAAACACAAAAAGTAATATCTAGGCATGCCCATGTAACGAACCATAATTATTCATTTTCATAAAACTGCTTTTATTACGTGGCTCTATATGCGCGAAAGCACAATTCGCATTTTTTTCGTGAATCCTACGGATTAGTATAAAGACTAGAGCAAGCTAGTGACGTCACGAACGATTGTCTGTGTTTCTGGTTGGCTATTTGTTCCTTCCCATAATTCAATTTAACTTCGGGAATCCCGCATATGACGTGCACACAAACGGATAAACTCGGCCACCTGCCAAATTCAACATGTGCAAAATGTTAAGAGAGCAATGATAAGGAAATCACAAAATGAAGTAATATAATGACTTGCGGTAGTAGCAGCAAGACAATAAACATATACTTTAGATCTTTCTTCCCTCACTGATTGGTTGATTTGAATCCGCGAATTATACCTGAAATTGCCGATCCTCTGTTGAAATGGTCTATACAATCTGCATATCTCACAGGTAAAACATGCATGCATGATATATACGTATATGTTTATAAATATATAGCAATTAATATAAATGTACAATTTAAGGTTTCAATTTATTCTTTATATTGCCGTGCAGTTGCTTTGGAAACAATTTAAGATCCTAAAGGTGCATTTTTAATTCATTGCTTCCTCAATAATGAGTGGTGTGAAAGAAATATTTTTTAAATCGGCATGCTAATGCGAAATAATCATCATTTCTTGTTCTTGAATGACCATAGGGGACTGGGTAGCCATAATATTTGGCAAGTAAATTAGAGCAGGTTTTAAACTATTTTGTTTTCATATATTTTGATGTATAAATGGTACCTTATTTACCAGTCCCTGCAGCGTTTCGTAACGCACTTTAACCGATAGGTCGTTTGATTACCAAATACGTGATAAATGATACTACATGTAGTATATTTCCTATGATTGTTTCTCATTACTTTATAACGATATTTCCAGGACTAAATGGCCTGGTATCAGGACAACAAGTCTTAATATGGTATCATGCAACTTGTTTGTAGCATAATGTCACAGTGAGGCAGCATCATATCTGTCTCAAATGACTAAATAATATCGACAAACTATTAAATGTAACAAACACATTATTTTATTTCCTCAGAACTACAGCTACCGCCATCATTCTGTCATTGTATCTCTCTAAGTACAAGATGCCCATTCCAGTATGGACGCCCTCTGGTGGCTGTAGAGTCATCCGGTACCCCTTGCACCAAGTTTTTTCCGTGAGTATTTCTAAGACGGTTTCGGCCGTATACGTGTAATTATAAAGCTTCCGTCGCGATAGTGAGGAATTTGTGAAAAAGTATTGGTATTGCACCCTAACATGGCTCTAAACTAGTTAAAGCTGGAAGAATCAGTAAAAAAATGCGATATCGAAGAGATGCAGCACCTCATATATCTTATTAATACAGATACTCTTATTAGCTTTCAATGTAAAAATCGGCAGGTAACTATCTTTTAAAAGGTAACTCTAAATTAGTTCATAAAGCGTAGACCTGTAGACTTTGCATTGGTAAGGGTCCTACTATAGCTTTTTCGTTGTCTTTATTTTTGTCTCGCCACCCTCTTCTCTAAATAAGCAAGTTGGTATTTAGTTGGTATTTGCTGGTTCCCTTTTTCCGCGGTAAAACGACACATTCAATTCCAAGGAATTATATCAGATGTCAAAATTTATAATGTCACGGTTATCTATTTTAGAACGGGTTACATTCTAAAACACAGTCTCAGTTATTTTCATTTCATTTACCTTACATGGTGTGATCGAACTAGAAGAGAAAATCATGAATTTTATTATATAAAAAGATATATAAAAATTGAATTGAAAAGTAATATCCAGTCCCTGAATGGACGAGGAGCTACCACGTTAACCTCTACGTCATCGGGACACCCAACTTGGAGTTCTTTTTAATATTGTATTGGTTCAAACGGTCCTGTCTTTGTTATTGCAGATACTTTTGTCCATCATTATCAACTGGGTCATTTGCGCCATATTGACAGCATTTGATGTGTTCACGGATGACCCGAATAATATCGAGTACAACGCACGGACGGACGCACGGCTGAGCGCTATATCAGACAACGCGTGGTTTACATTTCCATACCCTGGTAAAGTATAAAAACCTTCTTTACCACATTAGGCATTTAATCGTCGTATGTAAAATTCAGTATAAATTGCATAAAAATAAGTATAGGAGTTTAGATACTCTATATTGTGGGAACGAGAAACTATCTTGATGGAACACTGTACTTTCTTGGGGGAACAAGATACTTATTTTGAGGGTTTTATACTGTAACAGTACCGTTTCGGAAGATAATAATTGTTACTATGGCCTTTTTGATCCAACAAGAAGACCTTTTATACAACCTAATAATCTACATATAACGTATAACCGTCCATAAAATTTAAACTTATTTGTTTTTACGTCGATTGGGAAACAAGTTCTTACAACTTATACTTATTCCTCTCGACGGTTCCTGGGTTAGACCAGTACTTTGAGCCTGCGAAGGTCATGAAAGGTCCTTGCCCCCCAGCGGGGTTCGAACCCACAACCTTCGAATACGTTACCGATGGACCACGGCGTCCATGAAGTCGAGGTTCTAGACTCATATTATCATGAATGTACAGTTTAACCTGTATAAGCGGTCACCTGTATTAAGCGGTGATCCAGCATTTAGCCGTTAGTTTAAATATTATCAAGCTAACATTTTGGTATTTGCTTAGCCATCTCTGTTTAGTGGTCATATTCTCTTGTTCCCTTGACTGACTGCTTCGGACAGGTTTGACTTTAGCTCCTTACTGCCATCGGTTCAATTTCTGGTATTCCTAGATGCCTCGGATCCTTCTTCTTCTGTAATTAGTAAACTAGAATACAGTCGAAGGGACTATAAACTCCAAAGTGACAGGAGCCAAATTTTACGTTGATTTTTACATCAAATTTCTTTCATTTCAGGTCAGTTTGGGCCGATTGGGTTTCATAGTGCCTCTTTTTTGTCTGTCATGATTGCAACGTTGATTTCAATTCTTGACTCAATTGGAGACTATTACGCATGCGCACGCATCTGCCGAACACCAGCGCCCCCAAGACATGCGGTCAATAGAGGGATTATGATCGAAGGAATCTGCAGTTTTTTCTCTGGTGCAGTTGGATGCGGCCATGCAACGTCTACGAATGGTGGGAACATAGCTGCAATAGGTGTAACAAAGGTATATGATTATCATACCACCAAAAGTATTAATGTCGTTTATGAACGTTGTCTTCATGATTTCCTCGCTACGACATTACGTCACATGTTAGTGGCATGATTCAACACTGATTCATATTGTCCTTATGCCGAAAAAAAAACAACAAATTTATATCTCCCATTTTTATGAGCGTTATACAAATGTTGCATTTCGCGACCGGGGACCAAACCCACGTCTACAGGAGACGGACTCAAAGTTTATCACACACCTAACCTCAAGCTATCGATACTTGTCTACCATTTGAACATTTTTCCAGCATATTAAGTTAAAAAAAGAATATGTATATATAAAATAAATTACTTTAATGCTATAAATTAGATATGGCTTTGAATATGTCAGTGCCGATTAAGAAAAACCAAAATATCAATGAGCTTTTGTCAGTTTTATGTTCATTTGTAAATCCTGTATTCCTGTGAAATGTCAAACGGTTTTCACTGTAGTCATAATGATTCATGTTGTCTTTTACTGAGGTATGCGGTAACCTCGGACAACGCCCTTGTATGAAGTAAAGATCAGGACATCAGAATTTCACCCCGATGTGTTGCATGAAGCTTACGCAAAGAGAGAAACCAATGTACGAGATCGATGTCATAAACATAATTCACAGAAAATCCTATTATTCTAGGATATATGAAAGAGCGAAAGGAAACCACATTTCTTTTTCATTTTCATGCGTTTTGCATTTTATATATATTCAACAGTAGTCAACTATTATTCTGTTTTAATTACTATGACAACAATAACAGTCAGTGTGTGACAGCTTTAAACATTGTCAGCTTCATTTATTGCATTTCCAACTATTTATTAAAACAAACATCTGCGGTCATGTAATTAAACGAGCATTCGAAATTTAATAATTTTATTAAAAATACTGAGGTAAAGGATTCACCTCACGTTTTCTAGAACATAGATCCACGAATAAATGTACCTACGAAATCCCTTAGGTATATAATCAACGAAATTTAATGTCATCGAAAATTAACGATTTTACAGTAATAAATTGGAGAATGCAGTAGTTACATTAAAACGTGTTTCTTTCAACAGTACATGGAATAAAAGCTATTTCAGACTACCATAGAATATTTTCCGGCGTATTTTTTAAATAGATAAATATATCACATATTCCATTTCACACTTCGCAAACTGAATTCTTTATTACTGAGACAACAAATTAAACGTAAATAATGACTCATGGATGTCAAGACTGTATTCGAATATATTGTGTTTATTATATTGAGTTTGGATGTATTTATTGAATTACATCATGTACACATTCTAAGCAAAATGGGTATTCTACTCCATAAAACATAAGCATTATTGTCAGTCAGTTTGTTTGTTTGTTGGGTTTAACGCCCCACCGACAGTATTTCAATCATTTGGAGACGATGTCTACTCGAGACAGATATAGTACTGCCACATATATCACGCCGTAGACATGTGGCATGATACCACACCCAGTCACATTATCCTGACATCGGGCCAACGAGTCCTGCAAATACCCATGTATGCTAAAAGCCATGCAAGGGAGCTATGACAGTACCATTTTTACGATTTTGGTATGTCGCGGCTGGGAATCGAACCACCGACCTCCCGCTCCCGAGGCGGACGCTCTAACCACTCGGCCAGTCAGTGAGGATGCACATGGGGTTGTGCAACTATTCTATATACTCAACGGATTCCCTGTGCCTAACATTCAGTTATACTAAGCCACGCCCTTGCGTAGTATCCATATTTCAATTATATTATTTTTCTAAAACAATTTACACCTATAAAAGTATACGTGGTATGTTGGTGGTTTCACATAGTAAAAGGAAAATGTACCCACGAGCGAATGTGAAATTATTGAACATTCTACAGCATGAAATCGCAGTATGGCAGAACCATATCAATCACTTCAGTTTTGCAACACTATCGCAGTGTGGCAGCACTTTGTCCGACTACGTAGTGGGTGGCTTACCAAAGTGGACTTTGTCAGACATCGCGGTGTGGCAGCACTATCTCAGACATCACAATGTGGCAGCACTTTGTCAGACATTGCAGTGTGGCAGCACTTTATCAGACATCGCAATGTGACAGCACTTTGTCAGACATCGCGGTGTGGCATCACTATGTCTGACATCACAGTGTGGCAGCACTTTGTCAGACATCGCGGTGTGGCATCACTATCTCAGACATCACAATGTGGCATCACTATGTCAGACATTGCAGTATACATCACTATGTATGACATCACTATGTGGCAGCTTTTGTCAGACATCGCAGTGTTGTAGCTCTATGTCAGACATCGTAGTGAAGCATCACTATGTCGGACATCGCAGTTCGCATCACTATGTCAGACATGTCAGACATCGCATTGTGGCAGCTCTACGTCAGACATCACAGTGTAGCATCACTTTGTCAGACATCGCAGTTAGCATCACTATGTCAGACATCGCAATGTATCACTATGTCAGACAACGCAGTTAGCAATACTATGTCAGACATTGCAGGGTAGCATAATTATATCAGACCTTGCAGTGTGGCAACACTTTGACAGACATCGCAGTGTGGCATCACTCTGTCACACCTTGCAGTGTGGTTGCCCTTTGCCAGACATCGCAGTGTGGCAGCAATTTGTAAGACATCGAAGAGTGACAGCACCATGTCTTACCTTGCAATGTGACAGCAATTTGCCAGACATCGAAGAGTGACAGCACTATGTCATAACTTGCAGTGTGACAGCACTATATCAGACATCGCAGTGTAGCATCACTATGTCAGACCTTGCAGTATGGCAGCACTATGCCAGACCGTGCAGTGTGGCAGCACTATGTCATATCTTGCAGTGTGGCAGCCCTATGTCATACCTTGCAGTGTGGCAGCACAATGTCTGGCCTTGCAGTGTGGCAGCAATATGCCAGACGTCGAAGTGTGACAGCACTATATCATACCTTGCCGTGTGGCAGCACTATGTCATACCTTGCAGTGTGACAGCACTATGTCAGACCTTGCAGTGTGACAGCACTATGTCATACCTTGCAGTGTGACAGCACTATGTCAGACCTTGCAGTGTGGTTTCACTATAGCAGACATCGCACTATGACAGCAATGTGATTGCTTCAGACTTCAAATGATTTGAAAAATAAATCCCCCCCACACACACAAACAAACACGCCACAAAAACCACACAACCATTCTCTGTTTGATAAAATTGCGCTGATGTTCCAGGATGTTGTTTCATCTCTTTTCAGAGCATAACGTTACTCAGTAATATCTCGAAAATCAATTACTATTGAGAGTGAAAACATCATCACTGTTTATAAAGTTTCGAGCATTGCACAGAGCTGAATGCAACTTACTGTCCGAATATTACCTAATAGATTCGACCAAATGTCAAATCCACCACATGTAATACTCGTTTGTAAGTAACATACACTTCTCATGGTGAAAAATATTCCTCATATAGTACTGAAAGCACCTTCTGTGTCCTTAGTTGCCCTGCATTTTATGTCATTTCCACTGCACACATGTTAATTTTTTTTTTATTTCTCTGAACGCAGACTAGTGCATAGATTGGAGGTCATGGGACTATAAATAAGTAGAATCGAAATGCACATGTAGTGCTTAATTCAGCGATTTTTCCCGAACAATTACTCAAAATAAGTAACAATCACTGTTGTCACTCCTTCATAGTTTGATGGACACCATGACAGGATCCTAAGCAAGCAACATTCTAGCAATCACATATCAATTTCATGCAGAATACTAAACCCAGTTCCTGAACCATATCTTTTCTTGCATTTTGTATATATAAATGTCAACAAAAATAAAACTCCAATGAACTTTGACCTTTGCAGGTGGCCAGTCGTCACGTGTTTATCGTCGTGGGCGTGCTGTATGTATTGTTTGGATTCTTCGGGAAGTTCTGCGCCCTCTTTGTCACCATTCCGTACCCAGTACTAGGGGGCGCTATGGTCGTTCTCTTTGGGATGTTCTTCGGCGTCGTCATATCAAACCTGGTGTGTGTGTGTGTGTGTGTGTGTGTGTGTGTGTGTGTGTGTTTTGACCAACTTTCATTAAGATTGGGTCAAGAATATGGCCTCTAGAGGGAACACAAGCGATTGTTGACGACGCAGACGGATGAAGACCGATCCCAAAGGTCTATCCTGGGCACTGACTATTTTTTTCAGATATACCAAAATGCCTTGACACTTTAGATTGTTTTGCTTATTTACATAGGTATGACGTATCTACTCAGAAATTTATTTGACAGTCAATGAAATATGTCTAAACGTGCTTCATTTTAATTAGCTGTATGTACGTATGCTATATGTACATTGCTATATCAAACATCCCAAGCCTTGATCTTAAACTTGGTCATGTATGTTCAGCATAGAGTGAACATCTGTAGACTTGTGAGCAAAGCTATTTCTTTGCAGACGCGAATACCAAACGTGACAGACGTGATGAAACGGAATATTTTAACATAGTAAATAGGGAAAAGGCATGTTGAATCACGCCCCAAAGTGCTTCAGTACTATTTACCTGATTTAAAGTTGATGAACATGGAGCTTTGCGCCATTGACATGACAAGGAGACATTCAGGACATCTTTATATTCCTATCAGTCCCTATCAGGTGCATTTCACGACCTTAGTGTGTCTCAGCCTAGATCAATCCTTCGACTTCCCGCTCCCCGAGCACATGCTTTAGTCAATATTTACCCCAATGATCACCAATATTTCTATACTAAAATAGTAGATATTTCAAATGCAATTCTGCCATAGCATGTGATCAATATTTGACTTGGTTAAAACAAGTTAAAACTTGTCTATGATAGTGTTGATGAGCTGTTTGTTACTCGCAGTCCCTACGTGGACCACATTATAAGTTAATAAAATCCACTTCACTCTCCGTTTTACGAGCCTAGCGATTTTCCAAGCAGTCACTTTTCAGTTCTCAGTTTAACAGTATTACAGAATGCATAAAGGTAGACTATACATCTGAACTTATTTCATAACTTTAACTTAATGTCACGTTATTGAGAAAGCAGCCAATCAAGACTCATTTGAGAAAGCCACATATTATTTGAACTATGAAAAGGGTGAAGACAATTGTCATTTTTCTTTTTCTCTTTTTGCCAGCCTTTTATAATATAATTTGCTAAAAGTTCCCATATAAACTGAAATAATTCATGTTCGTGGTCGGGTACCTTCTTGTTTTTAACATTCTAAGAATGGTTTCATATACGAATATAAAATCGCGAAGTATTTCAATTCAGTATATTCACTTGGTTATAAAAATTGGGTAACATACGTAAGAACTCATTTATTTTCTATAGGGTTCGGGTATATCTGGGAAAATCAAAATATTCCAAATGAAAAACATTTCTTAAGTGAATATACACAGAGATTAAAAGATCAATATTATCAAACATGGAGAAATTTTTGTTGTAATAGTACCAAGTTAGATATTTATTCGAGAATAAAAACTACTATACATTTTGAAAATTATTTGGATTTTTTAAATGTACGTATGTTCAGAAATGCATATGTTTGTTTCAGGATATCTGCTCACCGATTACAAATAGAAAAAGGTCGTTATTTAAATATTGATAGGGAATATAGATTTTGTCCTTTTTGTAAAGATGTTGTAGAAACAGAGTTTCACTTTTTATTTGTTTGTCCAATTTATAATGAGCTGAGACAGAAATATCTGTCATATATGTATCACCATCATCCAACTGTTGATAAATTCTACAACATTTTATCTGATAGTAGAGAATTAGTGATTAAAAATGTTGCCATGTATCTGTTTTACAGTTTTCAAAAACGCAAAGAATTATTACAATAGTATTGGTCAGTCAATGATATGATATATTTAGTGGATGTATTAACACATGTACCTGGTTATATATTTGTTGTTCAATGACATTCTTAGATCTATATGAATAATTGCATATATTTTGTCATTTTCTTATGTACACATTGTATGTATGTTGTTTTTTTGCAAGGGCCGGTGGCCAATTAGCAAATAAACTATTGAATTGAATTGAAATCACTAATACACGAATATATGTACCCACAAAATTGTCCTTTTTATAGATTCAAATGTAAACAGAAATCAATAATTGTTTAATATGTATATATAAATATATTTTCTAGGTGACCTCCTTATCGTCGTCTCGTAACATAGCCATACTGGGACTTGCGATTTTTATTGGTTTGCTTATTCCAACATGGATCAAGAAGGTCAAGCAACCTTTCCATACAGGTAATTGTACATACACGATATAATAAAAATGCTACCAATGTATAATACGTATTTGTAATACCACTCGATCATTTTCCGATATAATGCATTCAATACCTATCCAGCTTATCACACAATCCTGTTTCTCAGGGTGGGTTGATTTTGAAGGAACATAACTTTCCCACGAACGCGATGGAATTCGGTCTTCAATGGACGAATTTATGACGGAGAAATTGTTCTATATGAGCACTTGTGCTAAATAAAGCCAGTGAAAAATAACATAGTACTACCACAATGTCTATGTTATGTGACAATGGTATTGACTTAAACGACTAAAAACTATCGAAAAGTTCTAAGTTAAATTATCAGCGAAAACATTACACATTGTTCGCCAGAGTTAAATGTGATTTCGCAATTTATTTCACTTCAGACAAGAAAACCTTTATACGTTTGATACTTTATTAAATATTATTTAGTATTATGCTTTTAAAGAACATTGTATATCAATAGTTAAGTCATCGTATATTTTGTAAACTTTAGATAATGATTTCTCCCACATATACTACCGTGTCTCTATTAGAAGTAGTCCAAAGTGCGATTGTCCAAATATTATGCCATATCCGAAATATATTCCTTTTCCGGGCACGAAAGCTTTCTCGATTATCTGAGCCTCACGAATAACCAAGGATTAGATAATTCCTCTATTACTTATCATCTATATATTGTGTTTCTCATAATGAACATGTGTATCTTTTTTTTTTGTCATTATTTTCTTAAAGGGAACGAGGAGTTCGATCAGATTATGACCATGTTGCTAGGCAACCCGAATCTTTGTGGAACAGTCGTGGCATTTCTGCTAGATAATACAGTTCCAGGTCAGTTGTACTTTATTGTATAGGTGGTGTATAATAATTGAAAGTTAAACATTCAGACCAGAGGTACTATCAAAGATTTCAGTGATATTCATTATTTTGTTTATAGTTTTGTTTTGTTTTTTCTTGCAACAACGCGTAGTTCTTATACTTTTTCTATGTCATGTTTGTTAAACTCATTTGTTCTCTGTTTTCAAAATATAAATAACATACATGTATTTAATGTCCATCTGTTTATTGAGGTATGATCATCAATTTTTGTGTCTAAGAAACTTTTGCCGATTTTGTAGATGAACTTTATTTCACGAATTTAAATCGCGACGAAACTGTTAATAATTAGGACTCGCGCTTTATAAAATAGAAATCCACGGATAAATGTGCTAACGAAATTGACTTAATTATATAATAAAAAAAATATGTTATCGAAAAAGATATTGATTTTAATAATTTGTTGTTTATTTGCTCAGGTACACCGGAAGAGCGTGGTATAACAGCGTGGCATGTTGGAGACAACGAAGATTCTGATATTGACCTTTCCAATTTCGATGAAAATTACAGCGTCTACAAGCCATTGATTCCGAAACGAATGACCCGTTGGAAGATTATGAAATATGTACCATTTCTTCCATACTATGAATAGTTGTTTCATGAGAACAATAAGGAAAATATTTTTGAGTTAAGAAATGCAGTTGAATTCTACAATAAGCAGCCTATCTTATACAATAAGCAGCCTATCTTATAACAGCAGTCAACTTTAATATTTCCAAACGGGCATTTTAAGTCTTAAGATAACCACCATTTTTCAGCAATCTTAGTTGGTTTAATATATACATTTCGTTTCATATATTTAATATGTCACCTCCCGCAACCATTCCGATATGCAAATGGTCAATACCGATTAATACCAGTCAATACCGAGGTTGACTGTTATTCAAGGGTTGAACTATTTATAAATGTAGTACTGGGAACCAAGTTACTGACCTTTGTTCACAGGTTGGCTGTTACTCAGAGATTGCCAATTAAACAGGTTTTACTGTCATTAAAGTATTTTTCAAAATACCCGAATAATTAGTTACAAATGTCAGATCGTATATGGAATAATATTTTGAAAATGAATGTAAACGTCCATGTAAAGCCCTCTTTAAGATTAAACAAATACCAAATATGTTTAATTAAGATATAATTAAAGTCATAATACTTATTAAAATCACCAATATTAGATGTCAAAAAAGCGTTTATTTCTTGTATATATATATACATACGAGTATATATATAGAAAGACTAGCTATGAGTTTTTATTTCTTTCTTTCAACAATATGTTTTTCACTTTAAAACGTGAAAATAACTATTTTTGACAGGATAGTTAAAAAGTGTTTTATTTTCGCGAAGATGGTCATAGTAAAATAGCAATGTTTTGGTTTTATACGCACGTATCCTAGTTATAACAGTGGTGTTGTAGAAAACGAAAGTGGGCATTTTTGTTGACATCAGGGAAATTAACCATTATATTATTAAAATTGAACATATTTTTTTTCTTTTCTATTACCTTCTTTTTTGTATGAAACTATTTTCCATGTGATGTCTCATAGCTTTCACTTAACCATGCGGAGAAGTATTGTTTCTTTCGATGCAAAGGTGGCTCGTGCCTGAATTTCGATGGTAGATGTGCAGGTTTTGGTTATTTAGTGGTGTTACAATAGTCCATATAGAATAATAGTAAGCTTGAATTCCGATACAAATCCGCAGAACTTACTAATTATCACATCAAGCTATCTAAGATACATCGAGATATCTCAGGGGTTATTTGCTGCTCTTTGGAATGGCTGACATGCGTATATATCTGCTATTAGAAGTAACAAAGGACATAGGCCACTGAATTGCAACTATAAGTCGCTCTGTAGTACAAATCAAAGCGCTGATAGTGCTAAGAGAGCAGTATTGTCGCATTTCTTTTGTCAAAGTAACTTTAATAAACAGGGAACGTTAACGTGGTCATTACAAGAAATTAAAGATGAAAGCACCATTTGTTTCATCAGACTGTTAACAATTGTCACATCGCCACTCTTACTCTCCCTATATCTATAGCCAACAATGAACAATCGTTTATTATTTTAATATGAGTTAGATAATTGGCATAAACTAAGTTACACTGCATATCTGCAGCTCATCAATCCCACTTCCACTTGAGACACACACAACTTCAGTGCCTTCAGCGCTTTGATGTTTAATTGTAGTATATATTGCAGTCTATAAATAAAGACTGTGACGTCACTTGCTTGCACTAGTCTCTATACTAGACCGTAGGATTCACCCAAAAACTGCGAAACCGCGCAAATAGACCCAAGTTCTATATAAATATGACCAAACGTTAGTAACATGAACAGGCTTAAATACTACTAAATGAGCCTTTATCATTGTCGACACATTATATTGTAATTTAAACACTTCTAGTTTAGATTGAGCAATGCATATAAATAAGAATTACTATCTTATTTTCACTTTCACGTGAATTTTGAGAAAACGTTGTCGTGTGTGTGTAATTTGCAAATAAGTATTTTTCTCTCAAAATATCATATACAATTAATAAATACTTAACAGTGGAATAACAAATTGACAATAACTTAATACCGTGTTAAAATATTGTATTTACGTTACTTGTCCATTTCAAGGCAATCTCTATCGCAGGAGATCTTAGTGGCGCTTTTACACAGGTCATTCGGCCCGGTGTTAAGTTGTTAACACATTGGTATATATCGCTGTTGCTTTTTTTGTCCTTTATTTAACATGTACACATAAGCACTTGACTGTGGAAAATATACTATTTAGCGGTTCCCATCTGTTGCTTTGTATATGAAGAAAAAAATAAATTGTAGAACTAAATAAATACTTACTTATTAATTTTTCATGCTATTAGATTTTCCAAAATTACCCCTATCCCCCGCCCAGTCGTTGGCCTTCTCTCCCTGCAATTAATTAAAGAGCACAATGCGCTGAGAGACGGCGACAGGATTAACATGAAATAGCTATAATTCTAAATCCAGCGTTTCTGAAGTTATTGAAGCAATACAGGCAATCTCTGTTTGTTAGATAATTATCCCGAGTAAAGGTCATGAACCTTTCATTCACAAGTTGTATACCTAAGTAGGTCATTCCCTTTCTTCAGTACTAGTGAACTTTGTGTTTACATTCTATCTGTTGTAGTGTATGTGTAGATATTGACAAGGTATTTGCTTATTTTAGATACTATAATGTCTGCCTTTCTATTTCAAAGTTAAGAAATGCTCTGGGAGGAACTTAACTCGCCATAATTACGTGTGGACTACTCTAGGTTAATTACATACTGCGGAGTGCTACTTTTTCTTTTTTCAGGTCACAGGTCTTCATGTATGTAAAAGACTGTGTGAAGTTGGCTCGACATACGACATACAACATACGACATTCAACTCTCACTATTCACGACATTGGACATTCAGATTTTGAATGTCGCACGCGACATTCGAGACATTGGACATTCAGATTTTGAATGTCGCGGCACGACATTCACGACATTGGACATTCAGATTTTGAATGTCGCACGCGACATTCACGACATTGGACATTCAGATTTTCAGATTTTGAATGTCGGCACGACATTTAATTTTCAGATTTTGAATGTCGCAGCACGACATTCACGACATTGGACATTCAGATTTTGAATGTCGCAGCACGACATTCACGACATTGGACATTCAGATTTTGAATTTGGCGACGATGTCTACTTGAGACAGGTATAGTGCTGCCACTCTGCAGTTTCACGCCGTAGACAAGTGTCACATTTTCATGACACCGGGTCAACCAGATATGTCTTTTCCCTTACATATATATGCCGAGCAACAAACAAGAGAGCTAGCTAAAGAGCTAGTAAAGCCACTTTTTACAACTTTTTACAACTTTTACAAATTTGACTTGTCGCGGTCAGGGATCAAACCCAGGGCCTTTCGCTCCTGTGATTGCGCTCTTACAACTCGGCCACCGGGACCAGTACTACTAGAAAAAGAGTTTTAAAAAAAGATTTCAAAACGAAACAATGTTATATCAAAATCTTTCATTTTTTTATGAACTGAATCAAACACGAAATAGAAAGAAACAGAAATAAAACCCACTCTAAATGATTGATGCTATAAAACTAAAACTGCATAATCTTATCAAATATCTGAATGTCCAATGTCGTGAATGTCGTGCCGCGACATTCAAAACCTGAATGTCCAATGTCGTGAATGTCGCGTGCGACATTCAAAATCTGAATGTCCAATGTCGTGAATGTCGCGTGCGACATTCAAAATCTGAATGTCCAATGTCGTGAATGTCGCGTGCGACATTCAAAATCTGAATGTCCAATGTCGTGAATGTCGTGCCGCGACATTCAAAATCTGAATGTTCAATGTCGTGAATGTCGTGCCAAGACATTCAAAATCTGAATGTCCAATGTCGTATGTCGTGAATAGTGATAGTTGAATGTCGTATGTTGTATGTCGTATGTCGAGCCAACTTCACACAGGGTTGCTGTTCTGATTAAGAAATGCTATTTTGTTCACGCTTAAAATGGATGTTTCCAGTGCAAAATAATGGTAAGAGAAAACATGTTAACAAACAATAACACATGATAAGCGGTTATGGTTTAAACGTCTATGTAACATATTCCACTCGTACTCGTTAGTGAAAAATCACATTGCATGGATCCGCACTAAAAGCGGAGGGTTACAGTTAAACCTGCCGTGGAAAGTATGCAAATCGGCAAGGCCAGCAAGGCCTGTTTTCATTTGCAGCTACTAAAGACGGCTGTCGCCGTCTAAAAATGGAGTCGCTATAGAACTGAAATACTGTCGCAGCGATGATGAGCTTCAAAGCGACAACGACCTTGTCTTCAAAAAAGACATTAAATAAATTTTAAGTTTTTCAATAACCTCTGATTTCAGCGCCGCTTCATTTTAGTAAACCTCCTAAGTATCGTTATATTGACATAAAAATGCCGTAGAACATTTGTTGGCTTCATTCCCATTCAGATATTTACGACTTCTTCTATCGTAATGGCAAGCGACCATTTTCTAATTTTTATAACCATATTTTAGACCTTACGGTTTAGAACTTGTTGGCAGCTTCAATCCACGTTATGGCGTTATAAGACGTTTTAGATGGAAAAAAGTAGAAAATAAGCAATGTAGTAAATACTAACAATTACTTTTGATCTGACTTGATTTGACTATTTGAGTTTACCTTCGCTTCGACAGTATTTCAGTCATACAGCGACGTCCAGCTAATTACAGGTAGAGGAAGACCCCGAATGCCGGAGGCATCCAGGTAGAACCAACGACCTACCCCAGGCCACCGAATGAACCTGCCGGGATACGAACCCACGTGGTGAGGGGCTGAGTGAGTGTTAAGGTCAGCGACTTTACCCTTTCGGCCACGAAGGCCCCACTTTTGATCCGATAAGCTAATGTACTGCATATCATAATCTTACCGAACATTACTTCCGAAAAAAGCGTGAGTTATGTGGTTGCTTAGTCCACACTTACTGATTTTTACAAAAGTATTGGACTACGCGTCATAGTCCACGATGATTATAAACAAATACCAGCACCGAAATGGACGAGAGGAAAATGCCATGTGACATACTATACGTGCACACAGGAGGGCCGCGTCATGTACATGTATTGCATCATTTCCGGTATGTTACCCGCATGGTTATATCACGTCTGTCTAGGTGTAGGATTATTTAAGGCCGAATCAAACTGTCTTTCTTCACTCTCTATCGGAAGTCACAAACCTAAGGTAAGAAATTAAAGTAAAATATTGAAAACATTGAAATCATCATATTATTTCTTCTCCTTAAAGTCGATTTAACACAAAATTAGACACATTGTAATAGCATATTTGGATTGGAAGATACATTATCATTTCAATTTCTTGCGATAGGTCGGTAGTTCTACCCGGGTACCTCTGTGTACTCGGAGTCTTCCTCAACCTGTAAATAGCTGGACGTCGCTGTATGATTGAAATACTATCGCAGAGACGGTAAACCCCAATATAGCAACAACAACAACAGTTCAATTTCATTAACCAACATGTTTATTTAGTCTATATATAAAATTAACGTAACCAAATTTGTTGACTATTATACAGTAGATCAGTATATACACGTACAAATCCTTCCGTAAAATAATTAGTATTTAGAACATATACCTTCATCGCAATTATAAAATATTGAGAAATGTCATTCAGTACACTTTACAACATCTCATATCCCAATTTCACGTATTCAGCCACCATGAAGTCTGCCTGTTTGATCGCTCTGTGTGCCGTGATGACTCTCGGTCTGGTCCTGGCCGATTATGGATACGGTGGTGGCTATGGTCAGTTCGTGCCCATAACCCCACAGGCTGGAGGCGCCGGAGACGGAAGTTTCTGTGAGTTATATATTATATTTAAGAGTGCAACGTTACGACATATTATTTTAATGACTGAAGTCTCTGTCGTTTGTAAGTTTCCAGTGAAGTACATAATTTACGATGTTTTAATTATATTTTTCGACTTTGAAATTTCTAAGCGTTTTGTTTTTCGTTTATTAAAATGCTGATCAAATGCAGAGTACTGGTTTAATGCTTGTTTACATGTTGTAAGTCTTCTTTCCTTTTATGATTAAATTCTTTATTTTATAGCGATGATGATTGGTTTATCCTCTGTGTTACTGTTGTGCTGATTGGTTAATTCTCCATGTTACAGTGATGCTGATTGTTTTTTTTTTTTTTTTTGTGTGTTTTTTTTTTGGTTTGTTGTTGTTGTTGTTGTTTTTCGCTTTGTTACAATGATGTTGATTAGTTAAATTTCTATGATTATTACAATGATTCTGATTGGTAACTTTTCTGTTACAGTGATGCTGCTTGGTATGCTGTTCTTCGTCCTGGTCCTGTTCAACAACAGCTCACTGTTTGGAACCACCACCCCCACAACCACCAACACAACTGGTGTTACCGTCATCGGGTAAAGAGGAGTTACCGGTAGCGTTTGGTGAGTTAGTTTGTTATAACACCAAAACTGTAGAAAAATAATGGCGTAAAGCAACACTGATGTTCAATGATTCATATTTTCCATACAGTGGTCCTTCTTTAACACACGTCATTTAAAAGAGATATCGCGTGATAGGCACATGATGATAGTCGAACTCAGATACAAATACAGTTTAAAATTTATTTCTTTTTTTTTTTAAAAAAAGATGTAAAAAAGCAACAACACTTTCTATGTTGTTTATTTTTTAAAAGACCCACCTTTCCCATTATAGAAAATGGAAATGATGTATTTGAACAAGGATGAAAACCAAATGGCAGTCATTGTTATGAATTCATATCATTTTGAAATATTCTGTCAAAGACCTAATAACCTAACAAAAAGCCATAGCCGTGACTGGGGTAGGTAAAGAGCTATTCAAGCTTGTGCGATCATGTGACGACGTGATGACAAAAGAAGTGTAAACATGTTCATATCAGATAAAAACATACTGAGTTTTCTCTTCAATTTATTGTCGATTAAACCAAATATATGTGTCTTATTAGATCACAGGTCTGTTTTATGAGTGATACTGTAAATCATCTGTAATTTGAGCGTCGGCAAAATATTAAGCGTCTCAGCGAGGTCTCATTCAAATCCCGTTCATCCATTGTTGTTGTTCTTGTTGTTGCCGTTTTTTGTTGTTGTTTTTTTCATCGTGAAGGAACGTAATTTTGGACTGTTTCATATCTGCTGAATAGGTAATTTTTTCCAGTTTCTTCAGTTATATTAATGGTGCATTACAAGAAAACAATACATCATTCATGTTTTTATTCTGTTAGTGATATGTGTGTGTGTGTGTGTGTGTGTGTGTGTGTGTTATTTTCTCATTTGCATGGTCATTGCTTTAAATATTTATTTATTGTTTTCTGTTTTTCCAGGTTTCTTCTCGGACACTCCGTTAATGGCAATTGAGAACAAAGCTGACCATGTGTATTTATTATTGATATATATTTATATTTATTTTAATAAATTATTGTTTTCAAAAATATATAATTTCTTATTCAATTGATTTCATAACCGCAAATTTGTGTGTAGCTCTGCACTTTTATCATAAATATTGAACATTATGATGAACCATTAGTGTTGAATAAGATGACATTGCATATAAGTGTAGAGAGAGAAAGAAAGAGAGTTTGATAATTGAAGTCTGGGAATACTAAAATGACTAAAGTCGACTGCAAAAAACAAATAAATTTGATCTATTTTGTTCAGAATATGGACTGACAGTAATTGATATTTCACCGAAATATCATCATGCATCTTATACCAACGAAAATTCACCAGACATCATATCCCTCTGAAACATTATACCGCATACTGTTACATCAAAATAGTATTACGCATCACATCCTACCAAACATAATAACGCATCCTATCCTACCAAACATAACGCATCCAATCCTATCAAACATATAACGCATCCCATCCTTACAAACATAATAATGCATCCTATCCTACCAAACATATAACGCATCTTATCCTATCAAACATAATAAAACATCCCATCCGATAAACATAATAACTCATCCCATCCTACCAAACATAATAACGCATCCAATCCTACCAAACATAATAACGCATCCATCCTACCAAACATAATAACGCATCCAATCTACCAAACATATAACGCATCATCCTACAAACATAATACGTATCACCAACATAATAACGCATCCATCTCCCAAATAATTACCATTCAATCTACCAAACATAATAACGCATCCATCCCATCAAACATATACCGCATCCCATCCTACAAAACATCCATGTAATAACGCAACCTATCTCACCAAACATATAACGCATCCTATCCTACCAAACATAATAAAGCATCCTATCCTACAAAACATACAACGCATCCTACCCTATCAAACATAACAACACTCCATATCCTACCAAACATAATAACGCATCAAATTCTACCAAACATATAACGCATTCTATCCTGTCAAAATATACGCTCCACAAACATTAATAACGCATCCATCTACCAAACATAATAACGCATCCACCAAACTTAATAACGCATCCCATCCTACCAAACATAATAACGCATCCTATCCTACCAAACATAATAACGCATTCAATCCTATCAATCTATAACGCACCCATCTACCAAACATAATAATGCATCCTATCCTACCAAACATATAACGCATCCAATCCTATCAAACATATAACGCACCCCATCCTATCAAACATAATAATGCATTCTATCCTACCAAACATATAACGCATCCATCCTATCAAACATATAACGCATCCCATCCTACCAAACATTAACGCATTATCTACCAACTATACATACAATCTATCAAACATATAACGCACCCCATCCTACCAAACATAATAATGCATCCTATCCTACCAAACATTTACGCATCCTATCCTATCAAACATAATAACGCATCCCATCCCACCAAACATATACCGCATCCTACCCTATCAAACATATAACGCACCCCATCCTACCAAACATAATAATGCATCCAATTCTACCAAACATATAACGCATTCTATCCTATCAAACATAATAACGCATCCACCAAACACAATAACGCATCCCATCCTACCAAACATAATAACGCATCCAATCCTACCAAACATAATAACGCATCCAATCCTACCAAACATAATAACGTATCCACCAAACATAATAACGCATCCCATCCTACCAAACATAATAACGCATCCAATCCTACCAAACATAATAACGCATCCAATCCTACCAAACATAATAACGCATCCAATCCTACCAAACATAATAACGCATCACTATCCTACCAAACATATAACGCATCCTATCCTATCAAACATAATAACGCATCCCATCCTACCAAACATAATGATGCATCCTATCCTACCAAACATATAACGCATCCAATTCTATCAAACATATAACGCACCCCATCCTACCAAACATAATAATGCATCCTATCCTACCAAACATATAACGCATCCAATCCTATCAAACATATAACGCATCCCATCCTACAAAACATACATGTAATAACGCAACCTATCCCACCAAACATAAAAAGCATCCTATCCTACCAAACATAATAACGCATCCTATCCTACCAAACATAATTACACATTCCATCCTACGAAACATAATAACGCACCATCCCACCAAACATATACCGCATCCCATCCTACAAAACATCCATGTAATAACGCAACCTATCCCACCAAACATATAACGCATCCTATCCTACCAAACATAATAACGCATCCTATCCTACCAAACATAATAACGCATCCTATCCTACCAAACATAATTACGCATCCTATCCCACCAAACATAATAACGCATCCTATCCTACCAAACATTTAACACATCCTGTCCGACCAAAACATCATATTCAAATATCGAATATCATGGATAAAAAGAAACGTAAATTGTATACATTGTACGCTGTGTATCGGATGACAAAGGAAATGTCATAACGGTAAACTTCGCGGCCACTCTACCTAACACGGACATATCGAGTTAAGTAGTTTTTCAATAGGAGACGGTTATAAGTATGTTGAAAATATACTCAAAGGAAAAAGAAACTCGGGGTAACTAGAATCTGTGGCAGCCAGACTCAAGTTTTTACCACCCAACCTTGCAAAAAAAACAAAACTCATGTGATAGACCCCATCTCATTCTGAAGCAAAAAAAAATCTTTATCGAAATAATTGAAACTGTAATACCGTCAAATACTTCCTATTTAAAACTGACATAAAAGTTAATTTTGCGCTTCTTTGTCCTTTTAGTATAGAAACAAAGTTGAATACTGGATTTCAGAGGTCACTGTCGAATGACACAGTATAGATTAACTGGACTTGACTATTTGAGTTTACCGTCGCTTTGACAGTATTTCAGTCATATAGCGACGTCCATCTAATTACAGGTGGAGGAAGGCCCCATATGCATGGAAGCATTCGGGGAGTACCACCGACCTACCGCAAGCCAGCTGGAAGGTTTCCTCACATGAAAATCCGAATGACCTTGCCGGAATTCGAGCCAACGCGGTGAGGGGCTAAGTGAGTGTTAAAGTCAGCAACTTTACCCTCTCGGCCACGGAGGCCCCTACAGTATAGGTTAGTTCAGAGTTGCCTAGTCACGAGGGCGGAGCCTGAGTAATTATGTCGTGTAGGTAAAGGCAACTATGAACTAAGCTATTTAGCACATGGCATTTTTCTTCCTTTAGCGACAAAACTTCACAAAAGTGTGAGTTACGTGGTTGCAAAGTCCACACTTATTGCGTTTTACAAAAGTATTGAACCTACGCGTTATAGTCCACGGGGATTAAAAACAAATGTCAGCACCTGATTGGACGAGTGAAAAATGCCAAGTGCTAAGGTTTGCTTGATAATTGGGTTTAACATCCATCCGACGTTAGCACAAGGAATTTTCCCATTTTCCAATCAAGTGATGGTATTTTTTTAATATATGTGGACTATGCAACCACCCCAATCACACTGTGAAGTTTTCACGTTAGTGGAAGGAAAATGCCATGTGCTATTTAAATAGCTTAGTTCATGCTTTTTACTACACGATATACTCACTCGGGCTCCGCCCTCGTGACTTTATCTTGTAGTTAAAAGCAACTATGAACTAACCTTTACATAAGTGTGGACTATGTAACACACGTAACTCACATTTGTGAAGTTTGGTCGCTTAGTGAAAGGAAAATGCAATGTGCTAAAAAGCTTAATTAGTTCATAGTTGCTTTTAACTCCGCCCTCGTGGCTATATCGTGTAGTTAAAGGCAACTATGAACTAACCTAAACGTATTTCACTTATTTGGGGGTTTTGTACTTGAGACAGTTATAGTGCTGTCACACTGCAGTAGCACGCCTTGAACATGTGGCATGATACCACATCTAGTCACATTATCTTGACACCGGGTCAACCAGTCCTTGTACTCTCCTGTCGATATGCTGCGCGCCATTTTCTATTTTATCGACTTTTGTATGTCGCGGCCGGAGATCGAACCCAAGACCTCCCGCTCCTGAGGCGGACGCTCTTACCCCCTCGGTCAGACAGGACGATTGGTATCTTTTATTTATGCATAAGTCTTAGATATCTATGTAGGATAAACTCTCAAATAATAGAATCATATTGTGAGTAGACTTTGGCCACATCATTAATGAAATATGCTAGAATTATATGCTCTGCTCACAAAATAAGATAATATAATTATTCCAGATGATAAGCGCTACCATATACATGTACCGACTTAACAATTGACAACATTTGGCACCGTCTTGACTCATGGAATAAACGGGTATTGAGATACCGTGGTTTTACTGTTTTGACGTTAGCTGTATCTGTCATATTGTCCTAGAACTACATTAATATGCAAAACATTTATTAGTACATCGACATTAGTACATAGTATAATCGACTTTGATATACCGCAGTTCGAGGACTGAATCCACGATCTGCCGGCTACAACTAAGTTTAAGTTTATTGATAAAATTTCATACATTAATCAGACAGGCCAGTATAAACTTCATGATGCGATTTCATAAATTACCACGCCATTTAATATAAAAATTTTCCCCGTAAAATCATTTCTGTGTCCGAAACTGTATGAGTCCCGTTCCAAGTTTGTACTAGCGCTGGCCAAAGTTTGAAAAATCGGAATAAGGAACCAAAATATCGACAAATTAACGTTTCCGAAAAGATTTATGTTTTTCATGACACCACGAAGGCTTTATATCCCGCACATTTTATCTTTTACGAACGTTTTCTTTTGTTTGACAACGTGTGCTTGACAGCATTTGCCAGCCTTGCCAGAAAATTTAATAACAAAAAAAAAAAAAAAAAAAAAAAAAAAAACGTAAAAGCTTATTGAAGCTGTTTTCAAAAACAAAACAATGTTTATTAAGTAACTTATGTTTTTGTACTCGTAGTTTTTCGTAGAATTGTTTTATTGTTATCATTTTGATAAAGTGATCTTGCCTATATAAATCACTCCAGTCAGTTACGTAGAGTACGATAGGAAAATGAATGTTGAACACACTACACAAACTGTCCTAACAATATAGGGCAATGTACCCTAACGTAATGACGTGAACCACGCGCCGTCAATTGACTGGAGGACCTGACGTGTATTACATCATTTCCGGTTTATTATGCGATTTCTGTCTAGATGTGTATGTATTTAAGGGGAGATCGGACAGTACTGCTTCACTCTCTTTTTGAAGTCACAAATCTAAGGTAAGACATTAAACTAGCGTAATTATTTTATAACCATTAAAGTAACATTGATTATCTTTAATTTTTCGAAGGGTAGATTTTATACATAAACAAAAATGTGTTGTTTTTTTCTCCACTATTAGTATGTGCAATATCATTTTTTTTTTATTATTTAATTGACATGTTTGTCTGGTTTACAAACGAAATGAACCTAACCAAATTAATTTACTAATAATCACTTAAACGTCCATTCTCAGTGTAAAATACTTATGAAAATGCACCTTTATTGTAATAATGAACTGACATATGTTAAATGTATATCCTAAAATATACATTGCCAATCCACATATCCCAATTTCACGTATTAGCCACCATGAAGTCTGCCTGTTTGATCGCTCTGTGTGCCGTGATGACCCTCGGTCTGGTCCTGGCCGATTATGGATACGGTGGTGGCTATGGTCAGTTCGTGCCCATAACCCCACAGGCTGGAGTCGCCGGAAACGGAAGTTTCTGTGAGTTTCCACTTATTTGGCATGATCCGTCCAAATTCAATGATATATCAATCAATGTCCAATATACGATTATTTAGTCGTTTTCAAGTTTGTTAGAGAAAACACGTTTGATAAAATCATATTTGTCGACTAGTTTGTTTGTTGTTTTTTTTTTGTTTTTTTTTTTATTTTTGATTTATTTGATTGATCCATTACTGCATATACATATATTGATTAACTTTGAAATAATGTTCTGCGAAACATTAATTGTATTGTACATTGATCCTGAACGGTTTAGGTTTGTACTTACGTCCTTGTGTTTTTTTATTTATACTTGTTTTGTTGTATACTGCAATCACGCTTATTTGTTAATTCTCAATGTTGTTATGATGTTGATTTGTCAATAATCTATGTAACACTGATGCTGATTGGTTAACTCTCTGTTACACTCATGCTGATTGGTTAATTTTCTATGTTACAGTGATGCTGATTGGTATGCTGTTCCTCATCCTGGTCCTGTTCAACAACAGCTCACTGTTCGGAACCACCACCCCCACAACCACCAACACAACTGGTGTTACCGTCATCGGTTAAAAAGGATTTACCGCGTAGAGTTTGGTAAGTAAATTTGTTATAACGCTGTGGAAAAAATGTCAATTCTTGACCAATATTGATTTTAATCATCCGGACGGTGATAAGTCTTTTGTACCCACTTTGTAAGAGATCACTGTCATCATAGATACCACGTGATAGTCACATGATGGTAGTCGATCGTTTTTAAATTGTATTCTTAGAAACTAATAGTGCAATTCAACATGTAATAATGGTCACTTGTATTAAATGTCCAATCCGTATTTAACGGGCACTTTTGATACCACTACCAAACTAGCATGTGTTATATGTTTAAGATTTATTTAGCGACCACCTTTCTTAAGCGGTCACTTTTTGTTGTTCTTTTGACTGACCGTTTTAGAAACGTTTTAGAAAGGTTTGACTGTATATGCAAAAACAGGCAGTTTTTCTGCAGATGTTTTAAATCACAAATGAAAGTTTTAAAACGTCCATTGGTTGGCTTTTGCGAGGCATTGCTGTCACTGTGAAAGCTTTTGCTAGAATGTAGCAACACCTGTGAACAAGGACTACTTAGGTGAACTAAATCTGGTCATTACCTAGGAGTGACTCTGATCATAGATTGAGATCTCTGTGAATTCGGTATAGGGAATTTTGTATCTGACCGTTGTCAACAGGTTGACTGTTATTTAGAGGTAATTGATAAATCAATTGTGATTATTTAAATATTTTATCATATTTTAACTGTATAGAAAAGCAGTATATCAAATCGATTAAAATTATACTATAACAATGCCTTAACTAAGTCTCTCCATTTCATTTTTTTTTTTTAAAGGCATTTATCATAAAACTTTTTTTAATAATTCTTAGGTCACTTCTTGGACAATCCGCCATCAGAGACCAAACTATACCATGTGTATTTATTATTGTTATTTATTCCACATTTACTAATAAAAAACATGTTATAATAGCTACTTTTGAAATATTTTAATCGGGCTATTTAATAAACTAACAACTGCACCAAATCCCGCAACACCATTATGCATTTAATAATAATTGACACGAACAGAATAACAACAAACGAACAAAACAAAAACAAAAAACACCAAAAAACAAAAAACAAAAAAACAACAAACACACGAATAGGTAAGAGACAGAAAGAGAAAGAGGAGTCTGTCTTTAAAATTGAAAAAAAAAAATCTTTGACCTAGTTATAAATAAAGTTAAAAGTTATGTATGAAAATCCCAAACATACCTTACCGCAAAAAAACAACGTGAAAAGGAAAACGACAAACACAAATGACCAAATTTTTATTTTGTGTTCCTCGTTTAATTTTTAAGTATATCCAGTAAATCAGCCTAAAGTATATTTAAACTGAATAACATATATACGTATTATCAAATGTCTTGATCGAAACAATAACAATTACAAATTTTACTTTACAATCTTTTCTAAATAATCATATCGGATTTATCTTACTGTATAAATTGGGTTGTTTTTTTTATAATAAATTGATTAGTTGGTTCTCTTTTAAATAAATGAATAAAAAGTATTTTTAAAACTATATGTTTATAACGATGAGAGCAACAGATTTTAATGTTAAAAACAATTATAAATGCTGCGATACTTTTGTTTAAATAAATGTTCAATTAATTAAGCATTGTTATTTAGAATATCTAGATGGTGCCATCAACCGGAAAAGTTCAGATACGTATTTATAATTGACTTGATAGTTTAATAAAGATTTAGTTTACTAAAACATAAAAAGCATCTTTGAAGTAGTTTATAAAGATTGTTGTTGTATTGGGGTTTACCGTCGTTGCGATAGTATTTCACTCATATAGCGACGTCCAGCTAATTACAGGTGGAGGAAGACCCCGAGTACACAGAGGTACCCGGGTAGAACCAACGACCTACCGCAAGCCAGTTGGAAGGCTTCCTCACATGAAATATCCGAAGTCCCTACCTATCGAACCCACAACGGTGAGGGGTTGAGAGATTTGTAGTCCACGACTGCAACCGCTCGGCCACGGCTCTTTATAAAGAGTGTATGATACTAGTAATGTTAAGCATTTTTCGCCACTGATTAAGCGATATACAATATTATCGGATATTATAATTTAACAACAAAATCTAGATAGGTCAAGAATATTGGAAATGAAAAAATGCTGTCCTCATCTGTGCCTCCAACTTTTCATCAAAAGCTTCACTCTGGACCACCGTAAAATAGTTCTTCAAGTCTCCGACCCAACCTGCATATTAACAAAATAAAATCATGATCAGCGAATACGTTTAATAATATTACTAAAAAAACATGAGCTATCCATAAAACAGCAACGTTGGAGATAATGGGAATACTAAACAAAACCTTAACATTTCTTAGGACGCAGTCGCCGTGATGACTACATTGGCTCATCCTATTCTTCGAACAGTCGAGTTAAAAACTTAAAAATGACTTAGCGATTTAATTAAAGTAAATAATATGTATATTTTAATGACGCAATCCGAGAATTTAAATCCAATATAAAATAACATGAGTCGATATCAGCTTGAAGAATCTTTTTTTCAACTTCAGAAAAAAAGAATGACATACGAATGTCGCACGTAATTTCAAAATGTTTTTTCAGCTTTCGAGAAATTGGTGCATCTGGTATTTACATTGAACAACGAGTTCTGGTGCTTATCTAAAGAACTTATTGAAACAAATTATAAAGACACTAGAAACATTATTATTTTTCATTTTTCTACCTTTTCGATAAATCACACGATTTCCATCGGTGTCTTTGGCCATAATCTCTGTTTACCTCCTATGACGTCATCTCTAAGCTTCTGCAGAAAACACCTGTTCAATATGAGGCCTATTCGACTGAGATTTTCTGTTACTCAAAGGAAAATGCCCAGTCGAATAGATATTTGCATTGATGTCGCTTATATCAATAACTATTTTTACAAAGATGTTAAAAACATAAAGATGTGAATAAGGATTTCTTTCACGTGTCAATCGCAAAAATTTATAAGTTTTTCTCTTACAGAGAATCCATCTAATCAAGCTAAATGATAAAACTGGCCATGCATGACATTTATGTCAAGACACGTGACATTATTCTATGCTTAACGCACTGACGTCACAATATTAACACCCCACCAGTCGAATGAAAAATTCAAAGTAACATAAATAATTTAGTCAACAAAACCCCCTGTCTAATACGCCCATTGTCTGCAACCTTATTATGCAGATGCGGACGATCCGCAGATGAAAAGATTTACAGATTCAGCCGAAAATCGAATTTGTGTACATGTGATTGATTTGAGAGGGGTTACATTCCTTGCGTTGACCGCTCTTTGAAAAAAATGAATACTGCCTCGATATCTCACCGTATATTATAAACTGATGTCCTATTGTAAATATGTGATATGGCCAGACTGAATAGCATTGTCCTATTGTAAATATGTGATATTGTGCTGCTGTATAGCCTTGTTGAATGACATGGGAACTGTCTGAATGACATAACAGTGTCTATTTATAGATTGCTCGAATTTGGTACTACTTTCTGGACCCTCCACAAAGGTGAATGTAATGTAAGCCGAAGAGATTGACACAGATATATACCCTGTTGTCTGCATATGCGTGTTGTGAGATAAAAGTATGGTGCAACATTTTGTAGGTCATAGACTTACATCATATCCCCAAGTCAAATGTCATAAGATGTGCTCTTTCGATTAGGACGAATTGTGCTCTATACATATAATGATACCAAATATGCATTAATATATCAAATTATTAAATACAAACACTGAACAACACATGTAAAAATATATGTTAAGTGCACATATGTTTTAAATTAAGAAACAGTAATATTATAAGCATTACTTCAAGTGCAATTGAGTCAATATTGAAGATTACAAATTATATCTAGAAAAAGAAAAATAAGAAATTACAAAGTTAATAAATATGTACATACCTGAAAAGAAGTCCGGAAGAACCGTTCAATATAACTGACGTTAATGTTCAGTGTCCAGTCAGAATATGACAATCTGAACACTGATTGGCATGGTTTTATGAACCTGCGCTTTCTTACAGGGCAATAAAGAAATCTGGACATCATAAGCCAAGAACTTAACATGAAATCAGATACGACAAGTATAGAGAAGCATGTATATGCTGTACGTTGCCTGGCCTGTCACCATTATCTATATCACCTATCAAGTGGCTAATCCCTGACACTTAATTAGTACACATGTTTATGCTACTCATTAAACAAAGACATATTAAATCTCAAAACTCCATATTTATAAATTGGCTGAATATTGTTTGAGTCTTTGAAGTATGTAATGATAACTATTTTTTTGAAAAACATTATCTAAGACCAACATTTTAATACTTAATCTGAATATAAAGAATAAGATTTACAAAAATTCAAATTGAAAGAAAAATGACTGACTAAGACAAGAGAAATATGATATTATCCTATACACAATGTTTGCAAAATTATGCTTCAGAATAATACTTGCCAATGCAAAATATAAACAATGAGAGTATTTAGACATCCATCCAAATACTTAATTGCGTAATTTGATCAACATTTTCAATGCCTTAAACTGTTATTATTTAGCAGATATTTGCACATTATGTACTATTTGTTAGTCTATAATATGTCAATTCTTACTTTATCTTTTCTTTTTCATGACAATAGAATCATTATGAAATGTTATGATTATCCTATCATATAAAGTAAGAAATGATATGAACACAGGTGTGTAACAGAGTTTAATTTTTGAAACATAAAGACAGAACGCTGCTTCAGACACACATTTATTTAGATACATTCCATTTCCGGCTTTAGGTGTAACCACAGTTTTTTTTTTATATATATATTTTGCAAGTAGACTCTGACGCAGGTCCTACAATAGTAAGCTACGTATACCGGAAGTGAAACATGCTGTCCCTCATCTGTGCTTCCCACTCGGCATCAAAGGCCTCACTCTGGGCCACAGTAAAATAGTTCTTCCAGTCCCCGACCTCTCCTGACGAAGAAATTTTCACAATATTTTAGAGATTGTGTGATTGATAGATTTCCTTAAACCTGATATGTCAAAACTATAATCATAATTCTTTCATTTAGGGATATACAATTTAAATCTTAATTTTACAAAATGAACGAAGATTGAATTATCTCTCCAGTGCCCACGTGTTAATACTTCGATGCAAATGGTCATCAACATCATCGGCAGCTTTATTAACCACGACACAAGATGCGCACGATCACTCTTAGTAAAACTGTTAAGAAGTCACCCCCCCCCCCCCCCAAAAAAAAAAAAAAAATTAAAAAAAATTGCGGCGAATCAGAGGCTCCGAAAATTCAAATTCATATGTGATTTTATAATAGAATACCTTTCTATGTTACCATGTACAAACTATTAAAAAAATAAATAAAAAATAAAAATAAACAAATAAATAATTACAATAAATAAAATAAAAAAGACACAGTGCATGTTTTACTTTTGTCGTTGTTTTTGTTGTTGGTTTTGGTGGTGTTTTTTCAGGAAGCAGATGATGGAAATATGTAAATGATTTGTGGGCATGACAAAGGAATGTATTATTGAATTAAGTAATTTCGAAGGAAGTGGTCAACTGAACCAGTCTTGGTAATGGCGATGTTACCTTTTTAGACTGATTTTATTGATTTTACTTACAATTGAATAATTATTAGAAATTGTTATCTGTTATGACAAACTCCGACTCTGAAGACTGTATACACGCTTCGTATCGAAGTGTTAATGAAGTAACGTTGTACATATATTTCAGGAAGATTGCCCCATTTTGTAACGAGGGCATTTGTCAGCTCATTGATATTTCGCGGCACACGACGTGGGCGGACAATTCCACCAATATCGTACCAGATATGTTCCAGTGGACTCATGTCTGGAGACATGGCTGCCCATTACATGACATTAACGTTAGCTACCGTTAAAATGTATTCGGTCCAACATTTAACATTTCAACAGGATAATTCAGTAGAGGTGAATAGAGTATATACACCTGTGCTGAAGTGGTTCCCTAAAATTTATACTGGTTCCCTAAAATTCATATCATGGTCACGTTAAACTTATGATGAGGACGATATAATTTGATTGCCATTATTAAGACGAAGACACTTCAACTTTATTTTGAAATGACATTGACATTGCATTATGGAATAGTATATACTTAATTCTTAATTTTGAACGAATACATTGCTGAAGTATAAAATAAATAATGATCTTATTTTCATTTTAAATTTTCAATAAACAGTAAAGAGTCTAAAAACAAGGAACAAACGAGATGATTGCCGAATAGCATTATATTTTTTGTCTGCTGATAAGTAATAAAATTACATACACGTAATTTAAATAATGTATTAGTCAACAAAATTGTAAGAAGAAATCGAATGTTGCAAAATTAAAACAAAGGATAACACATAGCATAAAAAGGTGAACTAGCGGATATCCCCGTTCCAAGTCGTCGTGTTTCTTAGGTAGTATCTATTACTTTAACAAAGTAAAGCACGAATGCCTCCAATTCCTCGTGGTTATTTTGTGATTTCAAATACTATAACAAAGGGAATTTATTTTAGTGTTTGACAATATTTTATAGAAAAAAATCTCGTTCCTACGTGTCTCGACGTGTCGTTTAATGTTTCGGCTTTTCCCCCTTACATAGATTTTTCATTTCCATCGCATCTCAAATGCTTTTCAGTCATTTTGTATTGGTGCCCTTTTGCCCCGTAGGATCACGGTACTATATGCATAAATAATTACTAGCGAACTTTTCCGATAATTGCGGACGCATTTCCGTAAACTCTGTTTCAAACTCTAATCAGTGATTTGTATAACAGTGTTTAGTTTTAGGACTAGATCCATATTTTTTTTCATAACTATCAATCTGACTGTATTTCAAAAAGCTTCTATTTTAAGGAGAATGCTATTAACCATTTTGAATTAGCTCTTTGGTACAACCTGTTGTGGGGGCCTTCGTGGCCGAGAGGGTAAAGTCGCTGACTTTAACACTCACTCAGCCCCTCACCGCATGGGTTCGAATCCCGGTAGGGTAATTCGGATTTTCATGTGAGGAAGCCTTCCAGCTGGCTTGCGGTAGGTCGGTGGTTCTACCTGGATGCCTCCGTGCATTCGGGGTCTTGTAATTAGTTAATCAACCTGTAATTAGTTGGACGTCGCTATATGACTGAAAAACTGTCGAAGCGACGGTAAACTCAAATAATCAAGTCAAGTCAACCTGTTGTACACACATTGCAGAATATGTAATTCGAAACCTATTTAAAAATATGTATAATTATCAAATATCCATACCAGAAACACAATTCTCACTTTACCAACCTTTCCGATAAATTACTGGGTCTCCATTCGTATCTCTGATAATAGTCCCAGTCCTTCCTTCTTTAATGTCATCTCTGAGCCTCTGCAAAGAACACCTGTCTAGGATTGCTTGTAACCTCTCGTTACTATGGTTATAGCCCAGGTATTTCTGCAGTTTCTGCATTTCTTGAAGCCCGTGCTGTATTGAAATATAAATGTGTATATTTATCAGTATACCATTACTTATGAAAATAACATCAATTCATGAGCTTAACCTTGATTAAGGTAAAAAATATACAAATAGACTCTTGAGGAAACTTGTCTTTGAAGATCACATTCAGTAGTGCATTAACACATTAAAGTATGTCAAAAATTCAGTCCATAATATGAATAACTTTTCTAAATTTGTAATAAAATGTATCGCAGTTACCTGTTTCAAATCTTCGTAATAGACAACATGTATATCGTTATCCTTTTTATTCTCCATCGCCTTCTCAAAAGAGTGCAAGTATTCGGCGTAGGTGCCAAACGATACTGAAACAGTCATCATAAAACCTTCAGAGTTCAGAAATTACAACGATAGTGTAAACATAAATTACCATGATTTTATATTTTGAAAAGAGAGGTAACTAGTCTTGATTGAGTGCATAGTAGCAGCAGAATTATTTAGATGGCATAGATTGGAAACACTTCCCAAGAGATATAGTTCTAAAGCCATTATTCTAATTTAATCAGATAAAACTGATAACACCGTTTTACCGTTAGATAAAACTTTAATAGCAACGCTCAACGCTTTACCGTTAGATAAAACTTTAATAGCAACGCTCAATGCTTTACCGTTAGATAAAACTTTAATAGCAACGCTCAATGCTTTACTGTTAGATAAAACTTTAATAGCAACGCTTAACGCTTTACCGTTAGATAAAACTTTAATAGCAACGCTCAATGCTTTACCGTTAGATAAAACTTTAATAGCAACGCATGCTTACCGAGATAAACTTATAGCCTCTTTACCGTTAGATAAAACTTTAATAGCAACGCTCAATGCTTTACCGTTAGATAAAACTTTAATAGCAACGCTCAATGCTTTACCGTTAGACAACACTTTAATAGCAACGCTCAATGCTTTACCGTTAGACAACACTTTAATAGCAACGCTCAACGCTTTACCGTTAGATAACACTTTAATAGCAACGCTCAACGCTTTACCGTTAGATAACCCTTTAATAGCAACGCTCAATGCTTTACCGTTAGACAACACTTTAATAGCAACGCTCAACGCTTTACCGTTAGACAACACTTTAATAGCAACGCTCAATGCTTTACCGTTAGATAACACTTTAATAGCAACGCTCAACGCTTTACCGTTAGAAAACCCTTTAATAGCAACGCTCAACGCTTTACCGTTAGACAACACTTTAATAGCAACGCTCAACGCTTTACCGTTAGATAACACTTTAATAGCAACGCTCAACGCTTTACCGTTAGATAACACTTTAATAGCAACGCTCAACGCTTTACCGTTAGATAACACTTTAATAGCAACGCTTAACGCTTTACCGTTAGACAACACTTTAATAGCAACGCTCAACGCTTTACCGTTAGACAACACTTTAATAGCAACTCTCAACGCTTTACCGTTAGACAACACTTTAATAGCAACGCTCAACGCTTTACCGTTAGATAACACTTTAATAGCAACGCTCAACGCTTTACCGTTAGATAACCCTTTAATAGCAACGCTCAACGCTTTACCGTTAGATAACACTTTAATAGCAACGCTCAACGCTTTACCGTTAGACAACACTTTAATAGCAACGCGTTACCGTTGCCATTCAGGACTTAAAAAGTGTTTGATGGTAAATAAATAACCCAGGTACACAAACATACATACGTATTTCTTGAGGGACATGTGATGAAAATATAAAAATAACTAGTATGACAGTCCAATGTCAAATGAATATAAAATATATAAAATCTTATACCTGGTCCAGCCAGGAATGTGCGTAGAAAATGAGCCCATGATTGATTTCCTAGAAATTCTTGAGACTTTTGTATGTGAAAATACATAGAGATGGCAGTATCCTTTGGGTTCCGCATTATTAAAACCGATTTCCTCCCTAGGGAATTTTCTATTGGCAATCTGTTAAATCGCAGATGGGATTGGACGACTTTTGGGCTCGGCAATGAAAATATACTTTCAAATGGTAAGGCATCAACAAAATTGACCATGAAAGATGGCGACTGTTCCATTGGTCCATCGTAGAGAATGAGCGAGAGAAGATTTGCAGTCCAGTGAGTTCCTGTAATAAATATCATTCTTTTAGCTACATAATATTTATATATTATAATAAGCTGATGCTCTATATAATATGTACGTCATAAAAAAGCATTTACATGTATGATCAAACGGTCGTTTAAATAATCGTTATATACGTATACCGTCATGGTATTTCGTAACACCTTAAATATGCTATTCAGTCCACTTGGTTGAATAATTGGATAAGTAATGATATTGATCACTGGCTACGACATACCAAAATCTTTATAATGGTTCTGGTATATATTTCATATGCGCGGCGATTATTAATAAGGTAACTTACAAGACTGACTGACCTAGCAACCGGATAATGTTACATGTTGGGGTATAATGTAATATATAATATATATAATGTGTGATGTCGCAGTAAGGCAGTACTATATCCCTTTTACGTTCACACAAATCATTAAAATACTATCGAAAGCACAATAAACCCAAAGAAAACACTTAAATGTACCAGTTTTAGGATATGAACAAAGCAATACATCTCCATCTGCGAGAGGCATTTCTTTAATTTTTTCCAGTCTCTCTGCGACAGATCCATTCGGAAGTCGGTCTGCATGAAATTTTGGCATGAACACTTCTTCGTATTGAATCATGTCCATGCCCCTTCCTCCATTCTCATCGATCACCTCAACGACTTTCTGCATTCTAATAGCCTCACCGGTAAGAGAAATGATGTGTTAATCCACTATAAAAATCAAGCAGTTTTAATACTATTCAGAAAATAATACATTATTTTGCTGTTAGTACTGAAAATAAATCGTGTTAGAAAAGAAAAAAAAATGATTTTGTTTCACTTATACCATGACCCTTTTCAACGGATATTAAATTGCCAGTTTTCCATAATTCCACCGCCCCCGTTCTGAATCGGAACATGCTAATTTGCATAAACGCGTGCAGTGTTTCAGTTACCATCACAACAACACAGAAAATAATGTCTAGCACGTCTGTAATTGTAAATGCTTACTTTTTGTTATTTTCATTGTGCAAGGATGCAGTTTGTGACAAGAAATTTCCAACGATATTCGGTGAAAACAAATTATTGTCACGTTCAAAGTGTAAATATAAAGTAGAAATAAACATACATATCGGCTTTACTAAAAATGCGTAGCTTATAAACTGTGCAAATTCGAAATTAACGTTCGTTCATTAATCATTATTTTACTCTGAGCATACAATGAATCTATATTTTTTACTATCTATAGAAGTGGAAAGCCACCCCTATTCGCCTCTGTTAGTTATCGCTAGTCAGTATACATTGTGTTTTCATGTTACTCTTTCTACATGTTTATAGATCCCAGTACACATTGGACTTAGCGTAATATATTTAGATAGTACAGCAAAAATTGCACGAGACTAACATCAGCAATACATATCATTATATAATGAATTAAAGAAAAAAAGGCAGAAAAAATGCGATGATGAACATTTATGCAAGTTACGTGTAGTGCATGACTGCGGAATATAAAACTAATACAATTTTGCATGGTTCAATTAAATTATTGAAGCTTACAAGATATGATATATAAATGAAGTACCTGAAAAACGCGTGCTTAATTAATAAAATTAATAATCAATCCGCAACTGAAATTTCACGTTCAGTCCTTTGAAATTTCAAGTTATCGCGTTATCATTGTGGATCACCTTACACCGGATATAGCAGGCCAAATTAGCAGAAAACAACACACCAAGTCGATTCTTTGGCTGAATTAAAGACGATATTTCTGTTATTAAGTAAGTAACGACATAATTACCTATTGGTTAATACTGGCAGTGTTTCATTTGTCCTGTAAATAAACAGAAGCTTCAAGCTATGTTTGAAAGAAAAAAAAAACCTTAAACATGGCTGCTTTTTCTTTTTTCAATTTGTTTTTAGAGAATAGCCAAATCACAGAGGATTCGTGATCCCTAACCTCCTCCCTCTGGATTTGCGCTTGGATTAAATGTGGAATTGGAATATTACGTTGAGTTTACAAAGGTCGTTACTAAAGAAAGGTTTCCACTGGACAATATAGTATATTTGCTATTCTTCGATAATGTAAGATGGTTTGCTTTAGAACAATCAACTAACCATTTCGGTACAGTGATGAGTATAACTTGCTTTATATGGAAATACAAAAGCATAAAGGTCATGTAACAGATGGGTGTGGATTTCGTGGTCGATTTCTATCATACAATTTGAAGATCAATGTCGTATGTCCAAATAAACGGCTTCTCAAAGATTAATACACGTATGAGAAATACAGTGTCCATGGTAGAAGTCGAGCTTTGTCTTGTTATTTCCCTAGGCTATATACATCAGCAACAAACCGTTTAATGATTTTATTAAGTCGAATATCCTATAGTTTAGACATAAGTATGCCCCAGTATGTTCACCATAATTTTCCATATCTTTAAATAGATATTGCATGCACCGTTTAACAATAATGAACACCCTCTCGATTTCAGACGAACATGTAGCTTTGCCCGGTAAATATAAAAGCTATACCCCGTATAGTTTTTTTTCTAATTCAGATCTATACTTAGTACACTACTACTGGACATATAAATAGGAAATACATGCAAATATCTTAAGTAACTTTGGGGCATTGAACTTTGAGATAGAAATAAAGATATTCACCGATTCAGAATCTTTCAATAGAAATCATCAAGATATCGTTCCAGATACTGGACCTTGGCCATGAGCAATCACGCTTTACCTCCATTTATTTTCTATTTCAAAAGTAACATCGTATATAATGAAGATGTCAGCACATCTAGACATGTCAATAGATGACGAACATGTACCCATTTAAAACGTCTTGCTGATATCAATAACTTGTTAAATACTGACGTGACTGCAAGCGTAATTTTTGTTTTCTGTTCATTTGGCCAGCTATATCCGGTGTACGGTGATCAACCGTGGTTGTGCACCAATTTTTATGCTGAAAGCAAACAATAACCTGGTCATAAATAAGATAAAATAATCGGTGTATATGTGCATCGAGACACTGATAAAGCGTGTCTTAACTAGTAATGTTTCGACTGACGATCAGTTACTTTACTGAAGAGCGACAATAATCGATTTCGCGACGTCGTTGTAAATTTATACCACATCATGTATTGTCTGTCTAGTGTACACTGTACATGAGTCTGGAATCATATCTTGATTTTACCCAGAACTTTGAATATCCCCAGAACTCAATTTAACCTATTAACTGCTCCAGCGTTATAATAAAAGCTAAAACTATGTCGAAAACTACTTCAAGTAGTTCATGTAACTGTGTATAATTAAGCGTCTACCTTGGCTGTTACTTCTGATTCAAGCGATTATTATTCGGAAAGTTATCGGTTATGCCATAAACGTAGCTATTTATTTAGGCTATTCAGTAATGATATTCGTATTTGAATTGTTCTCATATAAAGTGACATATACTGAATTATTTAATACAAAAAAAGCCTTAATAAATTATATTCAATATTACATATCCTTTGCACGTATCTGAATGTGCAATTCATGATGCATTAATTACTAAGTATGCATAATTTTTAAATAGATTCTAAACATCATTCTAGGTAAAACTCTTGACGAGATACGGTGAGTGGTCAGTCTTTCAGGCTAAATTCGATATAGTTTTGTAAATTAAGCAATCTTTTCCATATTTTATATGACACAGACTACAGTACCTCCGTGTTTAACTTGTATACCGGTAACTGTTTGTAAGGCTTTAAAAACGTTTGCAATCAACAACACAACTTAATTCAAGGTAAAATTCTTAAATCTTGAAACTCCCCTTCTTGTTGCTTCCACAGTAAACGATGCGTTACTTAAAAACTTGCTTCTGTTACCAACTTTTCCAATTTCCGGGTCCCAATCGTGTCTTTAATTATAGCATGATACTTTCCATCTTTAAGCAGCTCTTTCACAGAATTTATTTTCATCTATCTGTGTGTATTACGTCAAAAGACGCATGGTTACCCAATGGAACTATACGTTATGGTAAAAGAAAGATCGGTGATATCTTCATTACAGGCAATAGCGTTACGAATGGTATTGAACCTATACTATTTCTATTTTCGCGTGCCATCTTATTACTGATTACACTGGGGCCACCGTGGCCGAGCGGTTACAGTCGTGGACTACAAATATCTCAGTCCCTCACCGCTGTGGGTTCGATTCCCGGTAGGGACTTCGGATTTTTCATGTGAGGAAGCCTTCCAGCTGGCTTGCGGTAGGTCGGTTGTTCTACCCGGGTACCTCTGTGTACTCGGGGTCTTCCTTCACCTGTAATTAGCTGGATGTCGCTATATGATTGAAATACTATCGCAGCGACGGTAAACCCCAATACAACAACAACTGATTACACTCATTCTGCGCTCACTTCACATGGTGATAATTTTAATAATTACGAACTAGTGAAGGCACCAAGTTGCAGTACTTGTCACGTGGTACCGCATGGATGTGCTCCTGGGACACCGTATCTATATTGAACCGAATTCTCCAAGAGTGCGTTTACGAAAATAGCGTTTTCTCGTACAATGTGACTTACACTTGCCAAGCATAATTATCAGGAAACAAAGATATCACCAACATTATCGAGGGAGGGGAAGAAACTTTTATTCAAATGTAATTTCTGAACCATCTTCGAAGACGTGACTTGACTTGACTATTTGAGTTTACCGTCGCTTCGATAGTATTTCAGTCATACAGCGACGTCCAGCTAATTACAGGTGGAGGAAGACCCCGAATGCACGGAAGAATCCGGATAAAACCACCGACCTACCGCAAGCCAGCTGGAAGGCTTCCTCACATGATAATCCGAATGGCCCTGCCGGGATTCGAACCCACGCGGTGAGGGGCTGAGTGAGTGTTAAAGCCAACGACTTTACCCACTCGGCCATGGAGGCCCCTTATCTTCGAAGAACACCAAGAACGCCTTCAACCTCTTATCACTATGGTTATATCCCAGGTATTTCTGCATTTATTCAGTATCGTTTTATTTTAGTTTACGATATGTGTATACATTTATCAAAACAAAAGAAAAATATACATATGACCTATGCAAATTATTGATATATTACAAATAACATGCAGAACAATAGAAAATATATTTGAAAACTAACAAATGTAACTCAGAAATTCTGCATTTATTTAATTGATAATAACACTTACAGTTAAATGTATGCAATCATGAAAGATTGATATTAAAAAAAATATGTTCCTTATAATTACAATTAATTCATTATAAGTAAGTTTGTGTGAAAACGAACATGTTAATCTATTTACCAATTACCTGTTCAAAATCTTCGTAATACACAATATGAATGTAGTTCATTTGTTTCATTCTCCAATACCTTCCAAATAATGTCTGTTAAATAGTCCGTGTAAAATTTAATTGGTAACCAAAACATAAAAAAATCAAAGCGCTGAAGGCACTGAAGTTTTGTGTTTCAAATGAAAGAGTATTTGAAGAGCTGCGCGTCGATCACCGTTAATTAAATTTACTTTGATAAACAAAAGAAATGCGGCATTCCTGTTCTCTCAGCGGTGTCAGAGCTTTGATTTGTATTCATGTAGTACCTTATCTACAACAGTCTCTATTTATAGATTGAAGTAATTATGCAAATTTTCTGCACAGGTTAGAGGCTCCGAGCTCATTTTTGATAATAAATATTTCGGTCATATTTTAGTGTAAGAAATAACCCCTGGAGATATCTGAGGTAGATAGCTTGATGTGATTATTAGTATGTTACAATGATTTGTTTTGGACTTCACATGGGTTATTGTAACAGCCTAAAATGACCGAACGCTGCACATTTACTATCAAATTTATTTGCGAGCCACCTTTACATCGAAACAAACAATATTCGTGCGCATGGTAAAGTGAACACGTGCTAAGAACAGTTACATCATTCGATTGCTGTTACACCAGCAACGAAAAATAAGTCCTCTGATGTTTTCATGCCATATGCGATCTGTTTAGCCTGTAAGTATTTATTTTTGACATTGCATTGATTTTTCAGCATTTTTGCGTAATTCTGGTATACTTATGCTGTTGAGATATATACAGTTGTTCGATCATATTTACACTATTGAGAGATTATTCGGTTTTAAATCCAGGAGAACTTGGGTTGAAAACGTAGTACTATAGTTGGTGTGACTGACGTCACACACAACTAATAAAACCTCCGTTAGAGTTAAGTATGAGATACAATAGGCTACACGTGTGTAGCCTTGGCTTTATAAATGTGTTCTTCAATTAGAGAATGAGGCGAAAAAAAAGTATCCGTTAATGTGCGAATAAATTGGCGATGTATTTCAATGGCAAATATTGATGAATTCACCAGAACCCCTAATTAGGAGATTTCGTTCCTAATGAAATTACTTAAATATTTAGATATTAATATAAATTAAATGATTTAATTATGAATCCATCATATATTTATAGAAACCTAGGAACTGTGTAAAGTTACCTGTGAATTGGTTTGATTTTCATAAATCAGACAGGAATAAAACTCATTTACTTCTAGATAAACATATGACTCAAAATCAGATTTACTAAGACATTCTTATAATACGTTGACGTCGTAATAAAATCATGTAATCGGCCACACCATATGGTAGAAACAAATCATCCAAAGATCCAGTTAAATGGGAAAATTATGCAGGCTTTAGAAAGAGATTCTGGCAACCTTTGCAAAATATGACAAGTTGTTTTTTGTTTGATTTCTTTCTCTCTTAATAGCAGGACATTTATTGCAGATATATTATGCTTCTCCAGCTCATACTCCATTGGTTCAGAAAGCGCAGAAAAAAAATCCGTAGGAATATCCCTTTTGAGACAAAATCATAGAAGATCTATATCACAGCCGCAGAAATAACACGCTATACTTTAAACGAACATTACTACACTCACCTCTTAGATTACACAAATATCATATTTTTCTGCTAGGAGATATAGAGGGTATTTGTTTATTTTGAGTAGCTATGAAATATCTCATCGAAAAATGATACAGTTATAAATTATATTTTCACGAGCGCGTATTCTCACGGTCAACAACTACATGGTTTGCTGGTCTCAATTTTCCAAAAGTTACGAATTCAAAGCTTTTATAAGGAGTTTTTTAAGAATGAGGTTCATTGATAATAATTTGCATTTAAACTAAAAAAAATACACAACAAAACACAGACATAGAGTAATTATTTATTAAGCAGTATTTCGATAAAAAGCTACCATATGCTCTTGCTAATTTAAATTATAATATATGTACAGGATGGCCAATTTATATAAAAAGAACGTTTAATAGTTGGTTGAATTATACATTATTCGTTGTGGTATACTTACCTTGCGAATAGAAACTGGTAGGTTCGTAAATGAACCATTACATGACAGAATATGCACACAATGCAATAGTAATGAAATTGAAAGTGAAATACATTTCTTACTTTATTGTACATTGTATAATGATTTACGATCCGAATTATTTGGCAATTTATTCTCTCATTTGAGCTTTTTAAATAGTACTATCAAACAAAAACTATGTGTTTTATTAAATGACAAAATTCGTAAAACAGCCAAATTTTTGTGAAGGCACTTATCATACGACGAAATCATTTATATCTGTGAGTTGATTTTGCATAAATGCATGTACCACTATCTTGCAACATTTTAAGTCGGTCAAACTGACATTTAGCCATAATTTTTGTGTATATTATGTTTGTATATTAATACTTATACACGCTTATAATTAATTCTTTTTTTCAAGGTGACTTATAGGCCCATGGGGCCGGGTGTTAGTTTGTATAATCTTTGTATGTATTGTATCACATTATTGTAACACATGTCACTATAATAAAAAAATACTTACTTACTTATACATCTACAAAGTTATTACTTGTAAAAAGAAGAAGAAAAAAAAATACACAAAAAACCCCACTGATATACGTGATGTGACCGCTGAGATTAAGTAGTCATATAGCTGATTTCTAAGAAGAAAGAATTCCTGAACATTGGTAACGAACCTTTTGTTTCAATTTGTTTGGTTATATATGTATTCTAAAGAACCAGTTACATTGTGTATAAGCGCAGCTATTGATGAATTTTGATCAATCTAATCTCTGTTTTTTCAATTATGAACTATTCCATTTGAAGGGCATCGTAGTCACATCTGCAGGTCCAAGGGTTGTGCAAGAGCAAAACCGTTGCATTGCCTTCCAAGATGCCAAGTCGAGAGGGATTGGGATTTTTTGTAAAAACTTCGATGTAAAAAGAAAACAGTTCGTATTTATTAAACTATTATAACACTATTTCATTCAAAATAAACTGGAAGCGGCAAATATGAAAATACATCAGGTTTGCAGATTTGGTAAAACTAAGTTTATAATTTACAGTTGGAATATATGAACCATGTTATTCAAACGTTTGCTTTCTGTATAGTCCCTTGAATACATAAAGGATAGATGTTGATACTTCATATGAGATAGTATTTTCTTTCAATCTGGGTCATAAACAAAATTTGTGTGTGTTTTTCCCCCTAAAACAAGACCATACTTAAAAGAAAATAAGACTAAGGTTGAAGACAACTAATACCTCCACCGGTCCGTTTGGTGGCATCGGTTAATTTTGCCATCATTTGTTCATTCAGGGAATAACGGGTATCGCATTGCAACGGCCAAAGCTTTGGCCGAAGAAAATCGGAACGCATTATTCATTAATGGTCGGAATGGTGGCGGAAATGATCAGTGGAGGCGTTATGGGTCTGTTACCTTAAAAATACCAGTAAATATTCTTTTTATATTTTGGTTCAAGTTTTTTATGTTTTTCTATTTTGGGCAAAACGTATCGCCTATTAGGGGACAATGTTGTTGTTTTTTCTACTGCGTGTATTTGTCGGTCTTTTCATCAAAACCATGGAACACATCATTATTAACAGAGATATAAGTGGTGATCACTTTGAAGTTAAACGACTGTAATTTATTATAAACATATAATGTGATAATTGTTTTCTTTTTATTTCAATTTGGCATTGTGAACGTTACATTATATTGAGGTACAAGATAGTTACAGGGAAAAGAAGTTATAAAATCTAAAAAAAATAATGCTGCAAATACTGATTGAAAGTGTCTCGTGTTGGCATATGATACTTGCTGAAAATGATCTTACTATTTTTACTTCTTCTGAACTATTTTTACATTTTCCTAAACCCTTTCCAATTATCTATCTATTATTATTTTTTACGTTTCAAAGGCATACCATTAAAAAGTATCGATAAACACAATTGGCTAACATTGATTTCGAATTAATCCACCAAAAGGAAACAATGGTAACACTGTAATCTTGGGTATGAAAAACGTGTCAAAAGTTCAAGAGATATATCATTAAACAATAAAAGAGAAATAAATTGAGTACACCTTAAAAAATATTTCACTCATACTATAAACAAGAAAGTCAGTAGAATAACTGAAGTTAACAGTCATAAACACTTAGGTTTGGTTCTGACAAATGATCTTTCATGGCATAATCACATTGATATAATAAAACTTAAAGCTTGGAAACGTATTAATGTCCTTAAATCATTAAAGTACCAATTGGATCGTTCAACTCTTGAAACAATTTATTTTTCTTTCATTAGACCTCTTCTAGAATACGGA